>JADHKL010000012.1:337116-373484 GCA_019925545.1 Ophiostoma angusticollis
AAGGGTGGCAAGGGCGGCAAGGGTGGCAAGGGCGGCAAGAAGCATCCCAAGCACAAGGATGCTGCTCCCCGCGATGTTTCTGAGGAGGACGGCGAGGACAGTCTGTCTGCCGAAGGCGATGCTCCCCGCAAGGCGCACGGCAAGAAGCACCGCAAGAGCAAGAAGGACAACAAGCACAACAAGGACAACAAACACAACAACGGCGGCTTCTAAACGCCCTCTCTATCGTCCAACCAGACTTTGAAGATAGCTCGGGAGGTGCAGGAAATCAGAGAAACGTATAAGATGACAAGTCTCCTGTCGTTAAAAGAAATGAAAGTATTAAAAAAGGCCTGGACGTGTGCGTATTCAAAAAGTAGTCGCAAACGTTTTTCTCTTCGATAGAACCTTCTATCCGGTATGCGTAACTTCGCCTCTCCTGGTCTGGGCCGCATGGAGCGGGTGGTATCATCTCACAAACCAAAAAAACATCTTCCCCAAAAGACGTAATCCAACTCCCAAAGTCGCTATCTTATGCTCCGTCCCTTTCTATAGAAATGCTGATGCATGCGCTCCTTTCAATGCTGTCGCCGTTGGTGCAGATATTCCGAAAACAGGGGAATATAAGCCACGACCAAGAGAAAGGTAGGAAAATCCAGACCCCAAAAATAAAGAAAAAACCAAAAAAATACACTGACAGGGCTCAACTGGCCCATCAGAAAGGGCGGCTTCGGCTGTCTACATGACCGTGCACTCGCGCTCCGGCACACCCATCTTGTACCTTCCCTTCTCCTTTTCTTTGCCTTTGCCTGTGCTAGTTCCTGCGTTTTCCACAATTTCATCGTCGTTGTTGCCATCTTGTTCTTTTCGTCTCAGGTGGTGATGATGGTGGAGGTGGTGGTGGTGGTGGTGTTGGTGGCGGCTTTTGTCGTCGGCTTGGCCGTGAGAGGAGTACTGCGGTGAAGCTGTGTTTGCCTGCACGTTTGGCGATGGCAGGGACACCAGGTGCTGATCATCTGTGGGTGCTGTTGTACATGTATCGGTGACAGCTGCAACTTCCCGCACAGGAGCTGATATGGTGTGTGCAAGAGTCGTCCCAGAGGTATTGACACTTGTCGTGTTGCTGCTGTTTGCGGAAGGAGGCTCCAAACCGTCTTCGGAGCGCCGGAGAGGCTCTTTGCTTGTACGGACGAGACCGCCAAGGCGCGACATCGTATGACTAATGCGACCTTCTCCAGCTTGGCTCGGTGGCCGGCTGCGATTCGTTTTGCCCGCAAGCCGGGAAGCGGCTCGAGACAGGCGCTGGGCTGTCGTCGGTTCGTCGGATGGTGCGATGATTGGCGAGCGACCACCTTCGGGTGTGAGAATAGGCGAGTTCACAATTGAGCTGTTAAATCCGAGGCTCTCACGGCGTGACACGCCTTCGGCCGTCTTTCGTGTGCTTTGGGCCTGTGACGAGGTATTCGAGTCTTCGTCGAAGCTGATGCGCGGAATAGGATCATAGTCGGATGACAAACGACCATTTTGTCCCGCTGATGTGGTGTTGCTGCCCCATGTTGACAGATCGAAATAACTCCCGCTGCCCGTCGCACTCCCATCTTGACGTTCAGCTGCCAGAGGCGAAGCAGCGGCGTTGGTTGTAGATGCGTTATACGATGGCGGATCGCTGGCTCCGTTGATATTAGTCGATGCAGGGCTGAGGTCCACCATAGGAACAATCTGGTAGAAGAGGAGATATGGCATCTCTTCCTTCAGTGCAGCCTTGATGTCGTCGACGTAGCTCACGCGGTCCTCAACCTGGAGATCGTCAAATTTCACCCATTGCTCTTCCTCGTAGTCTGGTGGCGGGTCGTGGTCGTGACGGCGATTGTCGGTGAGTAGTTTAGGGTTGACACGGGCGAACGATATGTAGTGGCCACTTTGAAGTGACATGCCTCTGTGGCAGACCACGGACTGCAAAACGAGCTTGTATTCAGTGCTCAGTCCGTCCACCGGCTGCGGGAGGCCGTCTGACATCATAAAATACGGCAGACGGAGGCTGTCGGGAATGTCGATATACGTATTCTGCCGCAAAAACTGACCGGCTTCATTCATCATATAGCGTTTAAGGCAAATGCCAACGACCGGGCGGTTGTTGAACTGGCGGACCATCTCCACGTCGCTCTGCGGCTCACGATTCGATGTCGAGTGCCATGCTGCCGATTTGGCCAGTTATTAGCATATTGTTCAACGACTGGATCGTCTTTGAAAAGATGGCCGCAACATATACTCACGGACGAGGCGGAAAAACTGCCAGGCGGGGATTGTGACGGCCTTGATGATGGTCGAACCCTGCCGTTTAAACTGCTGCAGCAAAGTCGACGGGTCTTGTGGGGTGGGGGGCTTCCCATCCTCAATCACGATCCGCTGGATGATACTCGCAGACCGTTGGCGCACAGCAGCCATTGATCGGGGATCAGACGGAGAGGCGGAAGACGGCGCGGCGTGGTCTTCCGACAGAAACGAATGCGGCTCGAGTACAGTCCAGCGCCGGCGGAAGGGTGTAGGATTGCGATCGGATAAGTGGCCTTTTTGTTCGTGGGATAGCTTGTCCTCTGCCTTTTCCTCCTTTGGTTCTTCTGGCGTCTCTTCTCCGCTAATCTTCACACTCAAGCCGTTGGAGTCGGCATTCCCTTCGGCAATCTCCACAAGTCCGTCTGCTGCCCCGACCGCAGCTTCAACGGCGGAGCTCGCATTTGTGAAGTCAGTGATATCGGTGCCATCGGTGCCATCAGTACCATCGGTACCCTCGGTCCTATCGGTGGTGCGACTGCCCTCGGGGGGGACGACGCGGATGGTTCTGGTGGGGTCGAAGAAGCTGGTCTTTTTCTCTTCGAGGCTGTCGCGCAGCACGTGGACCTGGGTGTTGAAGTACTCTTCGAGACAATCTTCGAGCTTGACGCCCTTGCCCTCGGGATCGGGTGGGACGGCCAGATTGAGAAGACGTTCGTAGACAACCTTGTGGTCGTCCGCGTCGCCCTTACCCTGGTGGAAGAGGTCGACCTGGAGAGTGAGAAGGGGCAGCTGCAACGTTTCGGTAATGAATGCAAATGCTTCGGACGTGTCTTGCTGCTGGAGCAGGCGTGCCTCTGGCCATCCGCAGTTGGCAAGAGCTTCCTGCAGTGTCTCAGTCTGGCGCAGGCGAGCAAATGTTAGAAGAGGGATCCCCGTTATGACACACACAAGGACAGGCATGCTCACCATATCTGTGCGGATGAGCTTGCCGCTGCGAAGCATGTTAACCCACAGACGGACGAGGGCGGCCAGATTGCTTTGGTTCCCAGTGAGCTGGTCGTTCTTCAACATGCAGTCGAAGGCTTCCAGCTTGGCGTACATGGCGAAGAGTAAGGCGTCGAGATAGCAGGTGACATTGTAGCGGTTTTCGGCGCCGAGCATGTGGACGTTGGGGTTGTAGCGACGGACGATACCGGAGAAAGCCTCCTGCTGTAAGCGGATCAGATCAATGGCCTTGCCGACGTCGCCTTCGGAGTAGCTGGACATGAGCGCAAAGCGGATGTGGTCCTTGGTAATGTTATGGAAGCGCAGCTCGTCGACGCGGTTGGCGATAAGCTCAACCTGAGAAAGGGGACAAAGACGTAGTGTCAGCACATGGGCACGATGGGGAGGGGGAGCATTGAAGCTCACGTTTGCTTCAAGCTTCTCCTTTTCGGCCACTTCCTTCGCGGCCTGCTTCGCAGCATCGCTCTTGAAGTAGGAGGAGAAGATGTCGGAGGACAATGGCCGGGCCTGGCAAAGAGGGGGTTATCAGTTGGCAAGTCCTAGTAAGAGTGTGCGAGCAACTGGGCTCTTCCGACGCACCTTATGGCCGGGTTCTGACGATTTGTTGCGGCGATGGGAGCCATTCTTGTCGCGCAAACTTTTGAACGTTTTTGGAAAGGCGCCCTTCATGGTGACGGTGAAGGGTGGGAGCCGGTCGGGGCGGGCGGGAGGAGCGTGGCTCTAGGATCGTATTGTCGGTGATATGCGACAGAAGGATGGAAAAGACGCAGGAAAGGATTCAAAATCTGCCGGAGCAAAGCGCGCGCATTATGGAGAGGCCGTCGTGGTAGTGGTGAGTCTGGTGATGGTGGCGGCTATCGGTGTCCATCTATTCGGGGCAGGAAATACAATGTGGCCGGAAGAATGAAGACAAAGCAAGGGCATAAGGTTGTTGGGGGAAGAGAGGAAAAGTTGAAGATGGGAGGAGATAGACTCTTTTTTGGGGCGCAAGAGAGCCAAAAGCCAAACGAAGTCCGCTCGTGTGTTAGTTCAGGCGTTCTTGCCTTTTCTGTAGTGATGATGTGTGCGGCGGGGGAGCTGTAGAAGCAAGGTGGGGCTTAGCGCGGTGAGCTTTTTCGGACAAGTGCGAGACGACACACATCCTCTGTATGCTTACTCCGTACTCCGTACAGAGTGTTGGTGACGAGGCAAGGAAACGAAGCAACGGCACGGCAGAAGCATAAGTTCGCAGACACCAACAAACAAACTCGAGGAGCTGAGAATTTTTACACGGTCCTTTGATGAATACGACGTCAGCGCTGGATCAACCTATCAGGTACAGAATATGCTGCCTGGCAAGACGAGGCCAGCCAGTAAGACAAAGCGGCTTGGCTGCAGACAAATGGACACCTGAGGCTGTGTGTCTAAAATCCTGAATGGCAGAACAGCGTCGTAGTTCCCCTTGCCGTTTGGAGGAATGGAAAGCGGCTGTAATACAAACTCCGTGCAGAAGGAGCAAACGACTGGACGGGCCCGTGAGGTCAAGCATTTAGGCCTCACTAAAACGGGCTTACAATAGCACCACCAGTCGCAGTACTGGAGGCATCGAAGTTAACGCCGACGGTTTGAGAGAGTCCCAAAGCCATGGCAACTTCTTGCTATTGTGATATGTCGTATCCATTCCGTCGGTTTCCCAGGTACAAATACAGATCCCAAATTGGCCGTAGTCAGCTGCTGGATAATCAACAAACGAGATACCTTACCTTACAATTTCCTTTTGCAGGACCGTCAAGTAGCCAGACTCTTTTACATGGTAATCAGTCACCTTGGAAGCTGAGTAAGATGTGACCGCCACATTTCTTGTTGGACTTCTGCTGGTTCTATCTGGTGTTCTGTAGCACTTGCCGTCGAGTTTTTTAGCTCTCAGTCGACCTCGGCATCGGTGGAGGGACGAGCAAGAACATCAGCTCACATTTGGTGTGATACGGCCACGGCTCACCCCCTCCACACATATTCAGGAAAAGCTGTACCTTCGGCTGCAAGCCTATTAGCAGTTGTCGCTTCTCCCTCTCTACATGACTTCGGTCATCTGGGACGGTCACCGACAGTGGGACGGTCACCGACAGCCTAGGGCAAACCCTCACAAGCAGTACCTCGTCTCGTCTGACATGAGGATCATCGTGGACGCTATTGTGACGGGTCTGGGGGATTCAGAGAAAAGTACTGACATTGACGCTGTGATCGTCGGCGTCGAGCCCGCAGGATGTGCCTTTGCCTTCTCCTGTTCCTCCGAAGCCTATCTGCGTAAGAGGCTTATATTACGAGAGACAACTTAGCAGTGCACTGGCTCTCGTTCTATGAGAAAGGCACGGGTCGTAGGTATATGTACTGATACCCACTCGCTTGGCACCTGCGACTGGCTTAGTGGTTTCCTGAGAGGCCGACAGCCTCTTGCCATGGCCTTCTGTGATCGCGTACACCTTCCTGGTTTCCACGTCATCGTCATCACGGGGAATGTTCCTCGTGAGATACCAGCCAGAGTTGTGAAACATACAGTTTCCGAGATCCTGACAGTCGTGGCTTTCAGTGTGTCGTCTTTACGACCGCCGCACGAAGGAACAGATACCCCGACATGGTATTGGTCTCGAAGGTAGGGCACAGGTGCGAGGGACGGCTCGCAACGTGGAGACTCGACAGCGGTCAGCTCGCTTCCAGGAGCGCCTGCTGGCTGGCCAGGGTACCGTAAGAGAACTCAGAAAACTAGTTCGCTGACAGGCTGTTCATCAGAGGTGATGGAAAGCGAATGATGAAGGCAGAAAAAGAGAGACGAGATGGCCTGAGAGGCCAGAGGCCAGGCTGCCCGCGACGGAGCTGGAGAAAACCTTTGCTGTTGATGTATATCTGAAGAGGGTAGCCGACAGACGGCTGGACGCGGGAATGGCCCGGACCGTGTTGGTCCTCCTGGTGAAAAGACGGCTGCTTCTGAAACAGCCAGGCTCGAATCAAACTCACGTTAATCCTATCATGTGTATGTTACTCAGTCAGGATCCAGGAGTCTCAACTCTCAAGACCAGACAACAAACAGCACAAAAGACTGAATGCATTTCAAACCCTCCCCACAGAAGGCAACGCCGGTTCGGGAAGACCCACACTCTCCCCCCGCCTTTGGAGAACGATAGCGTGGAGCAACACCAGAGAGGAAGTGGAGATCAATTCGGAGTAGATCACTCATCATGTTCAGCGAGACCATTATTGTCAGTTTGGATATGATCGGACAGAACTGCGCAGCATAGTACGGCGGAGTAGGACCTAATCTTTATCTGAATCCTTTAGGTGAGAGCTCAGTCGTAAAAGGTAGCCTGAAGCTACGGATACATGAACGATACTCCGTAATCCTGGAGGCCACGCTGGCTCTGTACTCCCTTCTTATCGATGTCGGAGCACCTATTCCTACCTCAACAACATCAACGAGCTACGCCTCCATACCCAGACTGCACCTACTAGAAGTACCAGAACACATCAGGCCACCTAGCCAAAATGTGGTCTGTTGAACGTGGTGTTGAGCGCGGTCTATACGGTCACGTGACCGGTTATCCACTGCAACACTGCAGTAGCCCACTCCTCCCGAAAAGGACCTCGGCTCCGCGCCAGTTCAGGGCGACACTTGCTGTCGGTCGACGGCCAGAGGCGGGGATTTGGAAACAATGACCTCCGTGGGAATCTCTTGCCCTTTTTCTCTGAACTTGTCTCTCTTTTTTCTGTTCAGTCCTCTTCGTCACGGTTTCCCCTTACCTGTCACCGCCTATCCTTCACAATGTCTGCCAGAATCCCGAGTATTGTAAGTCCGACTCCGATTGCTTGCTCGTACCTGTCTCTCTTCTCTCTAATAGCGTCTCCAGGCGAACAATCGCGTTTCCGAAAAGGCAAAGAAAACGCTAGACGCCGTTGCCAAGTTTGTCCAGGAAGAATGCATTCCGTGAGTTTCAGGCCAGGTAGAGGTGGGAAAAGCAGAGGGACACACAAACACGCAGACACAGCAGTGCTGACACCCTTCCAGGGCAGATGCTGTCTTTGAGGCCCAAGTCGGCGTGGGTGATGCCCGCTGGGAGAGCCACCCGGCGATCCTGGAGGAGCTCAAGGCCAAGGCGCAGGCCCAGGGTTTATGGAACCTTTTTCTGCCCAAGGCCCACTACAAAGAGTCGCCCGGGTTTTCAAATCTTGAGTACGGCCTGATGGCCGAGTGGTCCGGGAGGTCGCGCACGGCGCCCGAAGCCATGAACTGTGCGGCGCCAGACACGGGCAACATGGAGGTCCTCGCGCGCTACGGCAACGAGGCGCAAAAGGAGCAATGGCTCAAGCCGCTGATGGCCGGCAAAATCCGCTCGGCGTTCCTGATGACGGAGCCGGCCGTGGCGTCGTCGGACGCGCGCAACATTGAGCTCGAGATCCGCCGCGAGGGCAACGAGTACGTGCTCAACGGCCAGAAGTGGTGGTCCAGCGGCGCCGGCGACCGGCGTTGCTCCATCTACATTGTCATGGGAAAGTCGGATGCGCACAACACGGACCCCTACCGGCAGCAGTCGGTGGTGTTGGTCCCGGCCGACACGCCGGGCATCACCGTACACCGCATGCTCAACGTCTACGGCTTCGACGATGCGCCGCACGGCCACGGTCACCTGAGCTTTACCAATGTGCGCATTCCCGTCAGCAACATCGTCCTGGGCGAGGGCCGCGGTTTCGAGATCATTCAGGGTCGCCTGGGCCCCGGCCGCATCCACCACGCCATGCGCTGCATTGGCGCGGCTGAGCGGGCGCTCGACTGGATGCTGATGCGCATCAACGACCCCGCCAAGAAGCCCTTTGGCAAGCTGCTGCGCGAGCACGGCGTTGTGCTCGAATGGGTGGCCCGCTCACGCATCGACATTGACGCAGCCCGCATGCTCGTCCTCAACGCCGCCATCACCATGGACGAGCACGGCCCCAAGGCTGCGCTGTCGCAGATCGCCGAGGCCAAGGTGCTCGTGCCCACCATGGCCCTCACCGTCATCGACCGCGCCGTCCAGGCCTTTGGCGGCGCCGGCATCAGCCAGGAAACGCCACTGGCTTACATGTGGGCCAACGTCCGTACCCTGCGCCTGGCCGACGGGCCGGACGAGGTCCACCTCGCGCAGATGGGCCGCAACGAGAACAAGCGCGGCGCCGCCGTGGCCGAGGAGATCAAGTGGCAGCAGGCCAAGGCGGAGCGCCTGCTCAAGGAGCGTGGCTTGGAGCGCGCACAGCCGGGCACCAAGATCCTGCATCGCCAACGCACGGGTACAAAGCTGTAATAAGGGCGGCGAAAGGACAGGGAGGTTGTGTGTTCATAGTCTGCTTCGATATTGCGCAAAAGATTGTTCGTCATCTGTCGTTGTTTATATCAAAACATTCAGCTAGGAGTCGTTGAGCCGACGACGCGTTTCTCCAGTGATCCATCTCTCTGCATGGTTGTGTCACAGTTTCGCTGGAGAAATCGAATGAGCTGTTGGCTGAACGCGACGGCGGTCGCAGACGCAGATCCCAGCAGCAAAAGGACTGGCGGACGGCACATGGTCGGCGCTGCCGTGAGTGTGGGGCCATGCCACCTGGTAGCGTTGCCCTGTCAACGGAGGGCTAACCGGTGTGTGTTTACATGGAACAGCGGCGGGTCTTTTTTTTCTGGACCTCTGGATTATGTTAGCGGCGGGAACCGTAGAAAGCATAGCAGTGGGTGCGTGTGCAGATGAGCGGAAGTCGCGAAGGAAAAGGTCGTAAAAAAAGCTGAGCACGGTATGCTTTTGAGAAGTCACCACCAGTCGACGCTCTTTCCCTCCCCAACAGTGTTTCATCTCACAACCATAAAAGAGAAGCCACATCGCACATTCGGCAGCTGTCTCAATCCACGACTGCTTCTCTCTCTCACACACACACACACACACACACCACACACACACGCAAACACTTCGCCATCATGAGCTTCGCAGCAGTCGGCAAGCCCGTTCTCGGCGACAAGGACGTCAACACGGCCATCGCGTCGGCGGCCGAAGTCAAGGACGGCAAGGACGGCAAGGACAACAGCCGAGACATCAAGAGCATGGAGTATCACCGCCAGGTGCTGCAGTCCAAGATGGAGGCCGAGGGGTACGTTTCGTTCGGTGGCGGGCAGAGTGATGAGAGAAAAGATGGAAAACTGACCATTCAGTCCCAAGCAGTACGTCTCGCCGTCCGACAACATCATGAGCCCCTGCACGGCCAAGCTCAAGGCGCTGCGCAACAAGCAGGTTGGAAAGTGAGTGATGGATATCGATGGGACCCCTTATCTTCTTTCCGTTTACCCCTTCCATGTCTAACCGCCTCCTTTCCCCCCCCACAGGACCAAGCCAAAGTCTCTCTTCGCGCAGGCGTCTACCCGCAAGATACAAGAGGGCAACACGTCGCTCGGCAGCTCGCCCTTTGGCTCTTCCACCGGATCGGACGAATAACCGACAACGCCATTACTCTTCGACCCAACTGCCCTCAAGACGGGGGGGGCCTTCGTTGTATTCTTTTTTGGAACGCCGGTCGAGTTGACCGTGAGAGAGCGGCATACGTGCCCTCTCTTTTTTTTGCTACAATCATCATCTTTTCTTGGCGTTATCGGAAGGCGTTCTCTACCGTCGTCGCCGTCTCTCTCTTTTGGCTTTTTCTTTTGTCCAACGTGTCTGTCGGTTTTTCTATACTTTTTACTTTGCAAAAACAACAAGAATGATCACCTTTTGGCATGAATGCCTCTGCTTGAACGCCTCTTCATTATATATATACAGTGCGAGGGGCCAGGCATACCCTGCCCTCCCCCTACGCCTTCCACCCGCTCACAATATAGACGACGTCTTCGTCTGCCACGGCGTGGCCCAGGCCGACACGCTGCGGCACGTGGCGTGCGCTGGCGCCCCAGACGAGGGCGTACTTGAAGGTGTCCTTGAGGGTGCGGTGGATGCGGTCGCAGACGTCCTCGATGGTGCTGTTGGCGCGCACGATGAGGGCGTCGTCGAAGACGGGGTCGATGCCCTTGCGCTTGGTGTAGACGCGGATGAGGCGCAGCTCCTGCCAGCAGCGCTCGACGACGGCCTGGATGCCGAGGTCGAGCTCGCAGCTCATGACGGCGGTGTGAGGCTCGCGGGCCAGCTGGTCGAGGAACTCGAGCGAGACGCTGTCGATCTTGTTGTAGACGTAGAGGCAGCGGACGTACTTGCGGTGGTCCTTCATGATCACGTCGATAAAGTCGTCGACGGTGGCATTCTCGTCGCGCACCAGCACCTCGCAGTTGAGCATCTTGTAGTCGCGCAGAATGTTGAACACCATCTTCTCGTCCAGGTTCTTGGGCGTTGCCTGGAACGTGATCTTGACGCCGCCTGCTTTTTTTGGTTTCAAGTAGATGTTCCTGGGGGGAAAGGAGTTAGAAGGAAGGGAAGGGGGGAGGAAGAAGAGAGGAAAGAAGGACACCCACGGAGGCTCCCGATTCAGGCGGATGCCGACGGCTTCGAGCTCGGCTTCGAGCAGCGTGCGCTGCTCCTGCTTCTTCGTGGCGTCCAGCACCATCAGGATCAGGTCGCTGGTCTTGGCTGCCGAGATGACCTGCCGTCCGCGGCCCTTGCCTTCGGAGGCGCCCTCGATAATGCCCGGCAGGTCCAGCAGCTGGATCTCGGCGCCGCCGTACGAGAGCACGCCCGGAATGGCCGTTAGCGTCGTGAAGGCGTATGCCGCCACCTCGGACCGCGTCTTGGTCACCTTGGACAGAAAGGTCGACTTGCCGACCGACGGGAAGCCCACCAGCGCAATGCGCGCGTCGCCGCTCTTGCTGACATCAAATCCTGCGCCCGGACCGCCGCCCGACCCGGGTCCTGGCTCCAGCAGCTGTGCGCGCAGCCGAGCTAGTTTGCTGCGGCGAGGTCAGAAGATGATGATGATGACGATGAATGAAGAAAAGATGATGGCCCACCCTTTTAATAAACCGAGATGGTATTCTGGGGCACACAGTTTTTGTCAGTCCTGTGTCGGCCTTCATGCAAAACGGGACACTCTTTTCCACTCATGAAAACGTACCTGTGGCCTTGTTCTCTACGGGTAGGTGAGGGTCAGCGTCAATTTTCGTCGTGCTCTGCTTCCTCGTCGATCACAGAGCGCTATGCCTTCGTTTTCTTTCCTCTTACTCTGTGTCTTCCTCATCTCCTCCTCAATCCTGAAACGCCCGTCAGCAAAAAGTCGGCCTCGCCCCCCATCGCTTCATAGCCCTCATCGCACGCACTCCTTGATCTTCTCCGTGATGTTCACCATCTTGGCGGCGTCTCGCAGCGAGGCGAGATCGTCAAGAGCAAAGGGTGTCGGTCGTATGAATGGTCCCCAAGCTGTGAGAATGAAAAGGCGTCCCTCGATCTCTTTGTCGTCGTTCCTCGGTGCCCTTGTCGTCGGTCTCTTTTTTTGCGTCGTGATTGAATCGGATCTCTGCTTGACAGAAGCAGTCTGCGGGGTGAGTGGGGCCTTAGCTTTGCGGATTTTTACGTCAGGGCACGGTACGCTGCGCTAGCCGCCCATAATAGCGGCCCGGCCATCACCAGAGAGAAAGGCTGCACTGAGCTGCCGAGTAGAACTGAATTGAGAACTGTCCTTTTCTCTCAACTGTTAAAGATCCGCGAGTACAGCATCTCGTGCCGGCCCATCCACAGGTCCACAACCGGCATTGTCTGCCCGGCCGCCTCCACGCCGCTGCTCACTCCGCCCTCGTCCGCGCCGTCCGCGCCGTCCGCACCGTCCACGCTGCCCGCGGCGCCCGCGCCAGCCACCACCTGCGCTACCAGCTGCTGCACCCCGGACGAGGCCAGCAGCCGCTGCGCCTGGTACGGTCCCAGCAGGCTGGCCCGCACTGCCGCCGACAGCAGCGCCTTGGCGTGCGACAGCACAAAGATGTCGGCTACCTGGTGCCGGTCGAGGCCGGCCAGCGCGGCCACGGCGCCAAACAGCGGCGGCAGATGCGCCGAGGCGGCCGCCAGGGTGCCACGCGGCGGGTTGGAGGTGCGCTTTACCAGCAGGGAAAACGGGCGGAGGGGGTCGATTGGAGGGGAGGACGACGACGGCGGCGGCGGCGGCGAAAACGAAGACGATAGCGACGGCGCAAACGCCCGCTCCCAGACAGAGAGCAGCGCGCGGCCCTGGGCGACAGAAGCACGGCGGCCGACGGTGCAGATGATGGTGGCGTCAAAGGTGTCGTCGAGGTCGGCAAGCACAGCGGTAAAGGTATCGAGGGACACAGTAGTCGTAGCCGTAGAGGTGGAGGCTGTAGCATCAGAGAGGAATGCAGTCGCCGCGTCGTGGGCGGCCAGGACAAACGGGAGGCTCGTGTAGGCATACGACGACACGGACAGCGGCAGGAAGGCGGCAAAGGCGTCGGGTCCGCTCTTGAGGTTCCTGGGCAACAGGGTGCTTGTCACTCCTGCCGCCGCCGCCGCCGCTGCCGCCAAGGTCGCGGCAGCCTTGTCATGGGCCAGGAACGACTCGAGGCCGCTGCTAAAGGCAAAGGAGCCCAGCGGCAGCGCCGAGTCGGACAGCAAAAACAGGAAATGCTGCTGCTGCAGCTGTGACGACGTGAGGCGGTGGTGGTCTGAGGGGGACAATGGCGGTGGTCCTGGGGCGCTTCCTCCTTGGGGCCCTTGCTGTCGTTGCTGCTGCCGTCGCCGCCGCTCCTTCGCCTCCTTGAGTCTGACCTCGAGGTCGGCAATCTCTTGGTCAATGTCGTTGGGTATTGGCCGCGGTTCGTGGCTGGCGAGCTCCATTCTGGAAGACAGAGAAATGAACGAATGCTATTCCCATTGGCCCTTGGCGGTCAAGAGAGGAAAGCGCGAGCCCGTCTCGGACGCATGTTGTCGAGCAGGTGTCTGATGTCCCACATTCGCATCAATGGCAGTGATAAGGTTTGCCCACTGCCCGCCTAAACCCAGTTAGCGTAAGCATTGCCGACCAGATTTAGTGAGACTAGCTCTCAGCGGCGTTGTTCTCCAAAAGGTCTCCAAAAGGTCCCAAAACTGTCTCCAACATTACAAGTGCCGGCAGGACCTTTCCAGAGCCTTCGTATTGGTCTCAAAGCTCGCCATCATCAGTCACAGAGCATAAGGACATAAACGATGCCCACACGCGAGCAGCTGCAGGACGAATCAGAGACGAACAGGCACAAAAGTCAATCAATACCAGAAATCAAAACAAGAGACTCAAAACAACCGGTGAGATCGCCAGTCTTCTCTCTTTCGCCAGTACTCCTACCCAGGACCACGCAGTGAACCAACATTTCGCGGTAGGCAGAGTAGTCAACAGCTTGCGCCGCTTCACTGTCCGAGGGCACCTCTCCCGAGGCCATGCCCGAGGCCATGCATGCCCTTGGTCACCTGTCAAAGGAACAGAATCACAATTATTCAAGGTGCGGTATCACAAAAACATAACCCAACCACTCGTGGCGCAAAGCTAGAGAAGCCTGGAATCAAACCAGCAGGCTCTCTGCAAGCATGCACGAAAGAGACCATAAACCAAAGCGAGCAAAGCCAAGTGTCGACAAAAGCAACAAGTCAAAAAGCCAAAAGGCTAAAAAAAAGTCCAAGAAAGTCCAAAAAAGTCCAAAAAGCCATGCCCGTGTCGTAAAGAACCAGAGCGACGCATTCCATCTTTCTTGCATGTTTCCAAAAGCCTCCAAGAACGGAAGGAAAAGGGTGCAACGCTGCCGCCAGCCATGGATGGGGTAAGAGGAGGTATCAGGCGAACACTGAGAGCACAAGGGCCACAACGCCACCAACGCCTCATACGCCGTTAGAATTTGCTGTCGGGATCCTCCGGACAATCGGAACGAAAAGACGAAACGAAAAACAGTTTGAGAAAGCGAGCAACAAAGCAAGTCGGTCCCGCCTGGGTCTACCAGCCCCGTCTGTCGTTGATTTGATGTTGAAGCGTGTGTTGGCAAAGGTAGCCGCGGCGTCCTTTGAACCATCGCAGCCGGTCCTCTTACTTTTGCAGGACGGCGTCGTACAGGCTGGCCAGGCCGGTGATGGCAGCGCCGGTAAAGGCGCCCTGCCAGCCGGCGTACAGGGCCTTGGTGATCCGGGCCACCGCGTAGTCGTCGATCCAGCCGCGCAGATTAACACCCTGGGCCAGGACGACGTAGACCAGGAGGGCCTTGGCCACGCTAAAGGTCAGCGGGTCCACGGCGTACTCGGCGTTGGAAAAGGGCCGCGAGCGGCCCCGGCCTGCGTGGTGGCTGCCACTCGCGCCCGACAGGTTGAAGAAGTAGCCAAAGAGACCGGGGACAACCGTGCCGACGAGGAACCACAGGATGACGGGGTGCCAGAACGACGAGGTCAGGAGCAAGAACACGTCCGGCAGGTTGATTGGGTACTCGCTGGTGCCGAGGAAGCCAATGGCCGGGATGGAGAAGGCGTAGCGACTGGGTAGGACCTCGGCGCGCAAGAAAAACCACTCAAAGGCAGACACCAGCAGGATGATGGCGGTGACGGTGGACAGCGACTCGCGCGTGGCCTGTGTCACCTCGGTAATGCCCGAGTCGGCGTAGATGGATGCGACGCGCGCGCGCACGGCGACGGCGCTGCGGTCGATGGACTGCGCAACAATGGCGGGCGACGAGGGCAGCGGGATGCGGCTGGCAGCCAGCGACAGCGCACGGCCGGGGGTGCGGATCAGGGCGCTGGAACGGCTGGCCAACTCGCTGTTCTCGGTCGAAGACGCATCCTCCTGAGTGGTCTTCGCCGGACGCCGCTTGACGACCTTGACTTCGGACGTCGACGCAGCCTCGCGCTTCACGGGCGACCCGATAGTCTTGGAGCGGATGTTGAAGTAGGGCGCCAGTCGCGGGTCGGACGAGAGGTGCGACGCGTTCTCGGTGAGGAACTCGTCCAGAGCCGACTCAAGATCGGTCTTCTTCAAGACGGCGACACTGTTGACAGAAATGGTTAGCATGCGCCTTGGCTGATGTCGCGTCGTAAAACTTGCGACGCGTCAAAGTCGATGCAAAGGGACGAAATCGACGCGCGCACGTCGCAAAGCGAAAACAAAGCGCAAGAACGAGAAAAAACAGGTAACAATGCGTACTTCTTCAGGCCAGCCGACTCGGCGATGTCGACGAGGTCGGACTTCTTTTGCGAGCGCAACCAAGACGTCATTTTGACCGCTTCTTAGTGTTGTGTTTTTGACAGTGCGACGGCGCGTTTTTATTATTTATTTTGCCTCGTGGCGATTGGGTTTCCTTGTTTGCTTGCAGGCGGCGATGGCAGGCTGTCAGTGTGTGGCAAAAAGCGCGGAGACGTTTGTCGATGACGATGCTTTTCGTGTTTTGCGATGGTTTGTAAGAGGGAGAAGAAGAGGGCCGGGGGGTAGTTGGCGGCGGTTCCGCTGAGTGGTGTTTGTTGGTTTGTTTATGTTTTTGTCGGGCTCTGGCGTCGCGTGTTATTAACAGCGGCCTTGGGCGGACGGGCTAGGGGCAGGCAGGGACCCACTCAACGGGTTCCCGTGGTTGGCGTGCGGGAGAAGGGGAGGGGAGCAAGGATGCGGCGGGATGAGAAATGCGATGGATGGGAGAGAGAAGAGAGAGGGGGAGAGGAAGAGAGAGAGAGAGAGAGGGGAAAGGAGAGAGAGAGAGGAAAGAAGAGAGAGAGGAAATGAGGAGAAAGAGAGACGTGAGACTCGCGAGTAAATTCGATGTTCCTTGTCCAGCCAACGACGTTCCTGCCACACGAGAAAAGAGCGATTTCTGATTCTGATTTCTGTTTGTGGAGGGGAACACTGCACCCAGACAAAAGGCACCACTTAAAATGGGTGGCTGCTCAGCCTGGCTGACCGCAGCATGGCCTCACAACAGAGCTCCTCAACATATCGACACATACTCTGTAGTCCGTAGCCGTACTTTACATGTCTCAAACATCCACCACATTCACAAACCGCTCCTGTCCCCGCGGCACCAGCCGAACCGGCACATACGCCGACCCGCGCAGCTTGAGCGTCAGCAGCGTCTCCGCCATGCTAACCGTCTCGCGCGCCTGCGCCTGCGCCTTGGCATACAGCGCCCGCCGCGCCGGCACGTCCAGGCCCGCTACCGTGCCGTCATCTGCCCACGCATCGACCGCCAGCTCCAGGCTGTAGCGCTGGAACAGCACCGCCAGCGCCGCCAGCATCTCCACCTGCGCAATGCGCCGCCCCAGACAGCTGCGCGGCCCGTCCGAGAACGGCACAAAGCTGCCGCGCACGGGCCGGAACAGCTGCGCGCTTGTGTCGGGACCTGTGAAGCCGCCGTAGTCTTCAGTGTCGGCGCCGTCAATGTCGGCGGCCGCCGCCGCCGCGTCTTGCCCGCTGCCAGTCCCGTCATTTAGGAACCACCGCTCCGGCTGGAACTCGTCCAGGTCGCTGGCGTAGCCCTCCTTCGTCCTTGCCCTGCTGTTGGTCTTGTTGTTCGTGGCGGCCGGCCAGTACCGTGGATGGCGGTGCACCGACACCACGCTGATGTTGACGTCGATGCCGGCCGGCAGCACATGCGTCTGGCCCGTCAGCTTGTCCGTCAGCGGCTGGTCCGACTGCGGCGAGACCCACTTGGGCACGGTCACGACGGGCGGCGTCAGGCGCAGTGCCTCGTTCATGGCGGCGCCCAGCATCGACGCCAACATGCCGTTGATGCTGGCTTCGTAGTTCCACGTTGCCGGGTCGGTGTCGCGGCCGAGCAGCCGGTCAATGTCGGCCTGCAGCCGCCGCTGGCTGGCCGGCTGGCTGGCCAGCTCAATCAGCGCAAAGTGCAGCGTGTTGGCCGTGGTCTCGTGGCCGGCGACGAGCATGATAAAGGCGTTGCCGATGATCTCGTCGTCGGTCAGCGCCGCCGCCGCCGCCGCACTCTCTTTGTTCCCGCTGTCGCCGCCGAGCAACGCCTTCTTGGCCTTGTGGTCGTCCTGCGCCGCGTTCTCGTAGCGGCCGCGCACCAGCTGGCCCATGAGGTCCATGGCGCCCTCGCCGCGGTTGCCCTGCCGCACCGCCGCCGCCTTGTCGGCCAAAAACTCCTGCATGTAGTCGACGTAGTTCTTGTTGGCCTCGTACGCCTCGCGCGGCCCCTTCCAGAACATGCCCAGGACGCGCAGCGCCCAGCGCGGGAAGATGAGCAGGTACAGGATGTCGTGCAGCACCAGCTCGACCGACGTCGCAAACGACATGCTGTGTCCCGGCGGCGGCGTGCTGCTGGCGTACTTGACCGACTGCGGGTCGGCGTCGGCCGGCAGGCTCTCGCCCGGCCAGGAGAAGCGGATGCCAAAGCCGACGTAGCCAATGATGTTGAGCGCCAGCGTCAAGGTGTCCTTGCCGAGCGTCGTGATCGTTGGTGAACTGCTGGCGGCCTGGGCTGTCCACTTGGCCACCAGCGCCTGCGTCTGGCGGATGGCCTCGGCGAACGTGTGGGCAGCGTTCTTCTCATTGAAGGAGCCGCTGGTGGCCTTGCGGTGGAAGCGCCAGACAGCGCCCTCCGTGGTCACGATGTTGCGGCCGTACAACTCGAGGATGGAGTAGTGGAAGGTGGCCTTGGGGAAATGCTCCCGGCGCGAGGTGATCTGGTGGATGGCATCGGGGCTCTGGGTTATCAGGCTGATGAAGCTGGCGCCAACAATAAGAAAGCTGTCGCCGCCCAGCCGCTGGAAGCCTTCCTGGCCAGTCTTGTAGCCCCAGTCGGGGACGAGGATGCTGGTTGGGGTCAGAGAGGAAGTTATTTCCGGGAAAAGGAGGGAGAAACGTACAAGATCCAGTCTTCCCACAGATGCTTGGGCAAGAGCTTGATTAGGGATATCCAGAACTTGTGGCTCAGCTGGAACAGGGTGCCGTACGGAGAGCACGCTATCTCGAGTTAGCTTGAGAGAGAGGGGGGAGAGAGGGGGAGAGAGAGAGGGGGGGGAGAGAGAGGAAAAGAAAGAGAGAGGAAAGAAAGAGAGAGGAAAGAAAGAGAGAGGAAAGAAAGAGAGTGACCACGTACGCACGACAATGTATGGCAGCCCCGTCTTGCGCGCCTTGAGGATGTTGGTCCGCAGGCCTCGGGCGTACCAGAACACAAAGTAGCCGACGGCCGCCGCAGCGACCAGGGCAATCGTCGAGACCATGATGGCGGTGAGTAGAGGAAGGAGCGAAGGAAGGGAAGAAGCAAGAAGAGATAAGAGGAGAAGAGATAAGAGGAGAAGAGAAGCTCAGGAGCTCAAGATGTACATGTAGATTGTATGTAATATGCAAAAGGGCGTCAGCGTAACGGACGGCGTTGTGACTGGCTACAATCGAGGCAGGCCCCAGCGTTCTTGTTTGTCTCGTCTCAGGACGATCCACGTTCGAGGACAAAAGTGTGACAGGGGCAGGAGACAGAAGAAGTGATGAGGAAAATCACCAGAAATGTAGTCGAAAGAGAGACAAGAAAGAAGCGTATCGAGCGATATATATCATGGACTCTCCCCTCATCCAAATGGCTACTGGAATCTTATTAGAGGCCACTGAGCCTGCGCTTTGTTTCGGATGCTTCTGCTTCCGAGAAATACGTGTATTTTTAAGATGCAACAGCACGGAACCCACCGCTAGCGCTCACTAGTGGCAGACAGTGAGAGACCTAAGCGAAGCTGACAGCTGTCTGCAGCCTCACCTGTCAATGTTGACCGGGACGACTGAACTGGCCGGGAGGCTGGAGCACATGCGCTCCGTAAATGGACGCCCGCAACAAGCAGCAGCTCGGGCATTGCCCTTCCCCCGCTCCCGGTTCCATCAGGGCTGCCAAGCACGACAAGCCACACGTCACAGGACAACTGCTACGGAGAACCAAAGAAAGAACGGAGAACACACTGCCAATGCAACATCGTGCCTTGTTTCAAAAACCATCGCTAACTGCCGTTGCCAGTTCAAGAAGAAGAGAAGAGAAAACGCAAAGAAAATAGACGAGCTGGCCTTGGTGAATCCTGTCGACCAAGGCTCTCTCTCTCCATCCAGTTGCCCTTGGTCTATCAGTTGCCCTTGGTCTATCCCAAGCTGCAAAAGAATGACAAAAGGGGGTGATTGCTCGAAAACAAAGGGATAAGAAAGTAGACAAATAAAAAAACACCTCAAAACTCCTGATCCCCCCAAGTAGGTTTTTTTCTTGCTTCTTCTCCCATTTGGACCCCCGCTCGAAGCCTCCCACTGGAGTAAGAAAATCAAAATCATGGGAAACGTTGCCAACTGTGCGCCGGGAATAAAAAGCTGTATGCTGTTGCATCAAAAGGACCCAAATAAAATCATCGGTCGTAGGTTTTGTACGGAGTACTCCGTACTGCAGAACGAATCTGCCCCTGTCGGTGGAGCAAAGGCTCTCAGTTGCCCTGTGACGGCAAGATAAGCTGCTCCGGCACCGGCATGGGCGGCACTCCACCAACCTCCATGGCTGCTGGCACGGGTAGCATGCGCGACACCGCAGGAGAGCTGAGGTGTCGCGAGTGCCGTGCCGGTCCGGCGTAGTCCGACGGGGCCAGCAGAGACTGGGACTGCGACTGGGACTGCGACTGCGACTGCAGCGACTGCAGCGGCGGCAGCTGGACGCTCTCAAACTTGTCGTACGGTGTATTCCCGCAAGAACTGCCAACGTGGCCACCAAAGCTGCTCTGGTGGTGGTGGCTGCCGCCATATCCATACCCCCCCACACCTTGCTGCTGCGCGCCGCCGAGCAACGGCGGGAGATTGCGTGACGATGACGACGTGTCCCCCGCATAGCCACCGCTGGGTACGGCGACGCCGTTGAGCGCCGGCAGTCCGTGCAGAAACGATAGTGGTGGTCCGTGGATGCGCTCGTGATCCCGCTCACGCTCCCGCTCCCTGTCCCTGTCTCTGTCTCCAGACGACGTCGGCCGCCCATAGTGCGATGACGAAAACGACGACGTGCCCGACAGGGACGACGACGACGACGAAGACGGCATGTGCCGCAGAAAGCCAGCCTCCGACTGCGACCGCTGGTGCATGCCGGCGGTCGTGCGTCGCGCCGCCGCCGAGCTCAGAATGTACGATGACGTCTCCAGCTGTTGTGCCACCGACGGACCGACGCCGCCGCTGCCGAAGCGCTGCGGATTGGGCGCCGGGAGAACACCGTACGCCGCCGCTGCTGCTTGGCTCGATAGCGAGCTCGACGAGCTGTGGCGCTCGTGCTCGCGGCGTGCCTCAAAGGCGTGTCCGCCTATATTGTAGTGCTGCTGCTGCTGCTGCTCCTCCTGGTAGCCGTACATTTGCTGTCCCTCTGCTTGGTTCTCGCGGATGCCGGCAAACGCCGGCCGGTGGGCAACCTGGAAACGGTTGGCAAAGCCGGGCCGTGTGGCCAGCTGCTGCTGCGGGGGCGGCTCGAACCGCTCTGAAAAGCCGGCTCCATACGCCTGAAGCTCGTCGTAGCCATCGCTGACAGCAACGCGCTGCCGCTTCTCCAGCGGCAGCTGCAGGTGTTCGATGGGCATTGGCCGGGATGACGAGAAGGACGACGACGACAGAAAGTTGATCGGCTGACTGCTTCGCCGCGTCATGGGCACAGAGTCGGACCGCAAAAGACCAGCCGTGTTGACCGACTGCGACCGGCGATGGCCGCCGGGACCGGGACCAGGACCGACCGTCCGCCGCTTTGCATACGTCTTCTTGACGATGCTGCTGATGATTGGCGGCGCCGTCTCGTCGCTGCTGTAGCCGTCGGTGACAATGTTGGGCAGGATCTCAATGTCTGGGATCTGCTGCAGACGGCCCTGGTCAATGTCCAGCTTCAGGTGGTCGACAATGCCGAGAATCTCGGCCGTCGAGTAGCCGTCGCCGATCTGCGCAACCACCCAGTCGGGCACGGCCGTGCCGCTCATCTCAGCGCGGTCCTCGTCAAAGTTGTCCTCCTCGTCGTCCATGCCGCCTCCGTCGTCGTTGTAGGGGCGCTTCTTGCTGCCCGTGGCTGTGGTTGTGGCTGTGGCTGCTGCCGCCAGCTTGCTGTCCAGCCGCAGCTGCTCCCGCTTGCGTACAGACAGCGACCAGTCCCGCAGGATCGGTCCCCGCCGCTGCTTCGTGTTGAAGTCGCTCCAAGCCTGCACCCGCCGCACCTGCTCCTGCACGAGCCCGATCTGCCGCTGCGGGTACTCGCCTCCGTTGCGGTAGCGCGTCCGCTGGTAGTGTTTGCGGCAGTAGTGCACCCACACGCCGGTAGGGATCATGCGTGTGCACAGCTTGTTGCGACCGAAGATGTGCGAGATGGCCTTGCGCAGCTGCGATCCCGTCTGGCAGTCTCCGCGGTACATGCACGCCGAGGCCACCTCGAAATTGACGACTGGTGCGGGTACCGGGGCACCCGCCGTGTCGGCCAGTGAGCTGGAGGATGTGCCGTCGCCATACTGGTCGCCATACTGATCGGCGTACGGGCGAGGCGGCCCGCAGACGGCCGGGCTCACGGCACGCGGACTGGACGACAGCGGACCGGATATGCTGCTGTTGTTGGAGGTCGGGTTTGTGCTCGCGTCTGTCGCCGATGCCCCGTCGCTGACAGCACCCGATCCGCGCTTCTCAGCGGTTGTCGGCGAGCTCGAGCCGGAGTCGTGCTCCATGGCGTTTCCGTCGCTATGCTGAGAGGGAGAAGGCGTTGGCTCGGGAATGGGTCCAAAGGTAGGGAAGCGAGGGTTGAATGCCGACGAGCCGACGGATGGGAAGTCTGGTGCAGAAACGGCTCGCTTGTGGCGGCGTGTGAGCGAGTCGTGGGGGTGTGACGGGGTGCCCCTGGCAAAGGATTGCATATGTGACTGCGAAGGATGTCGACTAGAAACGATTAGCTGCGATTCTTGTCATGTTTTGCATCTTGGTGCTCTTGCAGATTACCAGAGGGAGAATGGAGGGAGAATGGAAGAGCCCACGCCGAAGAAGGGAGAACAGCAGGAGAGAGGACGAGGGGTGGTGGATGGCCTGGCTTTTATGAAGGGCAGACTGAAGATTGGAGAGGGAGAACAAGTCTCTCCAGACAGATCATGCGCTTGTGTTGAGGTGAAAACAGCGGTGACATGCTCGCTGGCGTCAAGGCACAGAGAAGAACAATGTGGAGGACAGAGACCGGCCAACTTGAGCGCTTGCTTGATAAAGTAGCCATGATGAGGTGAGGGGAGGTACAGGAAGTGACGAAAAGGGACATGCAAGTGAGTCAGTCGAGCTAGAAGCGCAAGCGAGTGCTGGGATGAATGGGTTGCGTGGACAGCGACGTGGTGGGGGGGAAGGCCATTGAGAGGGTGTCTGAGAGCAGAGTGAATAGAATCTGAGATGAAGTTGAGAATGTCCGGCAAAGTGGCCCGCCTTGCAGCACAGCCAACCACCCGACACAGATATCAAATAAGTTACCTTTCCTCCAGTGACAGCATGTCCGTCTGGCTGGACCGAGGGATGAACATGGCATCCGACGGCGACGACTGGGCCCTGTTGGGCGGCGAGCTGGGACTGGGACTGGTTGCCGACGATGACAAGTTGTGCTGTGATCGGATGGGCGTCGGTGACGACGCGGGCAGGAAGCAGCAGTCCTGTTTTTCGGGCGGCGACGACGTCGGTGCTGCTACTGCTGTGAACGCGTACTGCTGGAACTTGAGATGGTGGTGTTGGCCTGCGTGATGCACGTAGGTGGTGGTGGTGGTGGCGTCCGACATGCCGCCCGTCTCCAGCAGCGAGAAGTCGGTGATGAGCGTGGCCAGCGGCTGGTTTTCCGACACGGTGGACAGCGACGAGATGCGCGAGTGCGACACAGAGTTGTTGGTCGACGACGTGGCCGTGTAGGCCGAAGAGAAGCTGCTGCGACTATCCGAGAACTTGTGCGCAGGCGACGAGCTCTTGGGGCTGCCGCAGCTGCCGTTGCTGCCGCTTTCCGCCGTCACTGCCTCGGTCGCTCCTGCTGCCCCTGCGCTCTGCACCAGCCGCTTCGTGTCGTCCAGTGCCAGGGAAAGCGAATAGCCTCCTGCGTCCCACGGCGTCCGGTTTCTGCCAGCCGTCTGCGCGTCACTCATCCGGCGTGACGGCGTCTTCTCCCCGGGGGTTGGGACGAGGCTCGACGGAGCCATACTTTCTGCCGTTGCTTCCGTTGCTGTCAGCGGCGTGTGGTCCGAGTCCATGGGGTCCGAGTCGCCGCTGTCCCTCCGCTCGTGCCTTTGCTCGTGGGTCGGCTGAGTTGTTTCCTCCCCCTTGGCGGCGGCTGCCGACGCCGTATTCAAAAGAGACGTCACGTCCATGTTGTCAAACGATGCCCACCCAGCTCATGGGATGCCGCGTCGCTTTTCGATATCGAGTTTCTGTCGTCTGATTTCCAGAGCAAACAGATTCACTTCATCCGGTCTGTTGTCGTAGAGGTTAGACAGACCAGATCGAAAGAAAGCGGCTGTCAGTTTAGGTCCTCGATCCGTCTGCTAATCTCGCGGTCCTGCTCGTCGTTCGATCGTTCAGGTATCATATATCGGCGCTCGAATACTCTGTTGCACGAAGATTTGTCGATGTCGCCCCTTTTGCGTTATAATCATAATCCTCGCAGCGTCTCGTCAGGCAAAGGGAAGAGGCAAAGAGTAGTGGTGGAAGAGAAGAAGGAAAAAAGAAAAAAGAAAAAAGGAAACACCTGAAAGCGACGGGATGCCGTGACGAGATGAAAGCTCTACATGACAACCCCCAAAACTTGTGGACGGAAATAGAAGTCGAAAGGGGGGAGAGTAAGAGAGAGTGTGTGACCCAGAAGGAGAGGAGAGACAAAAACAGCAACACGGGGGTGGTAGTGTGGGAAATCCCCAGAGTTTGTGTTTGAGCCGCACGCGAAGCCGTAGAAGAGAAACAGAAAGAAAAGGGATATGAAAACGGGCGAGTTGTGACAAAACCAAGGGGAGGGAACGGGGAGGCCCCAGAAAAGAAAAAAGAGTTCCAGTGATACTCGCCGGGATCGACGTTTGAGAATCGCACTGACGGTCCCCCACGATGATTGAAACAGCCGAAACAGCAACGATCCTGGATAAGGCGAGGGATTTTTCTGGTCTTTTCGTTCTTTTTCCTTCCTCCTTCCTCTTTCCTCCTCTCTCTTTCAGCTAGTTCCGCGGTCGAGGACGGCCACGACAAAGCGAAGCATGGGTAACCGAGAACAAGAGGCGAGCACGTCCCATCGAACCGGATGCTGTCGAGACCGAGACGCCAGGGCTCGGGTAAGCTTTCTTTTTTCCTCGGGCGTTTTCTTGTTCAGAGAGCAGGTAGGCAGGAGACCGGGCGCTCGGTTATCAGCACGGAGGACTAGATGGTAGCCCGGGCCCAGAGCGCAGGATAGGCACAATGGTATGAGACGATGTGTTGCGGAGAGGAAGACGACAAGAAGATGATTCCGCAGAGAAAGGAAGCCGGGAGGCCAAGATCTGCTGCCAGAGGCGTCAAAGGTGAATTAGGAGGAGCCCCAGAAGAGAAGGGTAACCAGGCATGGCTGAGAGAGTTTACATGTAAGAAGGATGGGAGGAGGAGGGGGGGTGCAAACAAGGGCGACGTTGGGAGTTGGGAGTTGGGAGAGAATAGGTCAGAACAGGTTTAAAAAAAGAATTAAAGAATAAAAGCCAGACGTCTTGGGTTATTTCGGGTGACGGTGTCCTTCCTGCTCTTCCTGCCCATGTCTTAGTTCCACGGTTCCGTGATTGGGGAGGTCAGAAGAAAAGCCGTGCCTGGTGGTTGAGTCCAGGGGGTGCAGAAGTGGTTGAGGAAGAAAAGGAAACCCGGTGCGGCGACCTTGAGCATCTCCTGCCAGCAGCTTCAAGGTGGAGAATGCTCTTTGGGCAACGCTCAACGCTGTCTGTGTGTCCCCCCAGCACGGCCGGGACTGGATTTGGCAACGTCTTGCGGCCCCTCAGGAAAGGTAACGGAGGGTATACATGTACGGAGTACGGGAGTAAGCTTTTTGTGTGTGTTCCGCAGAGGACTGGTTTCTGAACTCGGAGCGTCAGAGGTGGACAAGGGTGCGAGGCTTCCACATGTACATGTACTCTCGTCGCTGGTCGAAGAAAGCCAGCAACTCAAGCGCAGTACTTTGTATACGGAGTATGAGTGATCGGAGACCCCCCCTTTTTCCATCTGCACGCTAACTTGGTGTCTTGTTGATCGTGTGGAAGCTTTTTGAGGCAACATGTGTCGTATCAAACCCGTCTGAACCTTGGGAGATCTCCACAGGGGTTGTACATTATTGAAGCACGTCCGTTCCGCGGTTTTCTTTTTCTTTTGCTTTTCTGTTGCAAACACCCCCCTCTCTCCCCACACCCCCCAACGCGGAACTCCAACAGCAATGTTCTATCATTATTTATGACGTGGGCGAACACAAACGGCGACCTCTGCGCCGCACATATCAGTGCAGCACGAGAAAAAGGAGGACAGATGTGGCAAGAGGAAGAGGAGGACGAACGAGGGCTTCAAAGTCAACAAGGTCCAGAGCACTCCGTGGTTCGTGCGCTTTGCAAAGTAACGACGATAGGCTGAGGCGCAGCAAAGTCCTGGATCGACAAACTGAGACAGCCATGCGGCTTGAAACTTGAAAGGTAGTGTGCGTCGAAGGGACTGTTTGTGGTGTGGGTGGTGAGGAGTCCTACTGCAACTTACCCACAGACCATATTTATTAGTGGGGAGTAGTGGAATATCAGTCGCTACGACCAGGTAAACGGAGAAGATGCAACAAGTGGAAGGCGTGCAGACGCGTCTGCTCAGAACATAAGCATAAATCATGCTCCCGTACGGAGTATGCTCATTAAGAATTCCATGCTCAGCTGGCCGTGTGTTCCGAGAGGCCGAGTGGCTTGGGGGCTGACCCTTGTCTTCCTTCTCTTGTCTGGGAGAACCGTTTCGGTACCTTTCCCTGCGGAAGAAAAAAAATAGAAAAAGGCAGGAAACGGCCTCAGCTGACCTTGGGATCTGTCATCCTCAACAAGCATAGTGTCATCGTATCCAGCTTGATGCTATCACTCCGTCAAAGTCCGCAGGGAGGGCTGTTGGCCTGGCCAAGGCTGGGTTCTTTTTCGGAGGCGTGTTTATGTATGTTCAGCGGCGAGTGCTGCGCTCCACAGCTGATATCTTTGGAAGTACGGAGTACCTATGCATCAGGCATCGAGATGGCCAGGATAGCGCCGGACAGATGCCAAGAGGAGGAGTACATGTACATGTATGCAAGACCAGCACAGTGAAGCACGGGCTGAGGTGTTGTTTGTGTTTTCGTTCTCACAGGTATTCCATACCCCGAAAAGATACCTCCATCACAGCCAGGCCCATCGCCGATTACCACCGCCTTGTCATCGCTTGGCTAGGAAAGACGTGCCCGACTCGTCAATAACAGTTGTCGCAACCCGCCTCAGTCTCATGTCGTTTCCTGCGCAGGATGGAGGAATCTTGGCCTGCAGAGGCTAGTCGCTATTGGTCGTTGACTTTCCATCTGTTTCAGATGTCCTCGACAAGGTAAGGGGGCGGCAGGGGGACGGGGGAGACGGAAGGGGAGGGGGGTGGAGAGAGAGAGTGGGGTGGGTGTGTTCTGGTGCCGATGGGCTCTCTCGGAACGGGATGGCCAGCCCTGGCGGATTATGCTTTCAGCGAGTGAGTGCATACTGCATAGGAAATCCATTTGGGCCGCCGCTGTGCCATCGGACCTAGAGTTTGAAATCGCGTCAACACCAGATGCATGAGTCTACATATTGAAGGCGCATTGCATGGTGCAACCTGGCCGGGACAGACAAGTGGCTCCTAAACGGCCAGAGGAGAAGACAGATGAGGGAGAAGAGGTGGGAAAGAAGACGGATGAGAGCAAAGAAGAGAACACCAGACAGCCGCTCGAAGAAGGACAAAGGCCACGCGGCGACGATTCTCGGGCAGGCAAACCAGAGCGACTGCGGGACGGACGTACATGTGAGGCCCCATGTAAAAGGTAGCTTGTCCGCCACAGGGTAATACATAGGCCGGTGAGGCGCACAAATGGGGAGAGAAAGGTGAAGGAAGACACAACGTCGGAGACGCAAGCTCTGTAGGAGGAGTCGAAGAGGGCGGAACAGTCTGCGAGAAACACAAGAGCCAGACGACAGCACAACCGGACCACCGGACTGCCGTCACTTGTTGCTGGAAACTCGTCAACTTCGAATCCTCAAAACATCCAAGGTGTCGACACAAGGTGTGTTTTTGTTGCTCGAGGAAGATGCAGTCTCTCGGTGGACGGGCTGCCAAATGCGCACTCTGTTCGTCTCTTGCTGTTGACTCATCTCATCCTGTCGTCGTCGCCGTTGGTTCCCGTCAGCCACTCTCTCGCTTCCGAGGATCGGGTTGCAGCAAGGTGCAGTTCGGGCTGTCGGGACGAGAAGCAAGACGAGGCTTGGCAGGAAATAAAGGAATGAAGAGAAGAAGAGAAGAAGATTAGCATTGGCTGCTGCGTCTGTACGACTTCGGGACGTTTTGACGTGTACATGTGCTGTTTCGTCTCTGGGAAATGTCTCTGAAAAAGTGTCTCCGGGGAAGAAGAAGAAGGAAACCTCTCGAGCATCACAGAATGTCTCGCCTTGTTTTCTGGCCTACAAGGCCGTCTTTTCCCATCCAGTCAGTGGCAGCCCTTTGTCTCACTGCCAGCCAGCCCTGGCTTTGGCTCTGCATGTGTCAGTCCAAGCAGGACGGTCTCCAAGGGTCTCTAAACAAGATGGTTTCTCTTTGCGCAGGCGACTTCGGGATGGTATTCGTCTGTCTGCATCACTCCCGTCGAGGACGGTCTCCAGCACCTGGACGCGGTCTTGCCGACGACAGGCGATCGGGACAACGAGAAGAGGCGGACAGAATATCGTTTACCTTGTGCCGAGACTCTAGGCCAGTCTTCCAGCCGTCCATCTCTCCCCTGGTGGACAGCCAGTTTCTGCTGTGCGGCCCCATGGCGAGTCTCTGACCACCCGAAAATGCTGTGTACGTATCATGCATCCCCTCGGGAAGGCGAAGGCCCACGTTCTTCCGGGACCAGGCAGTCTTGATCCGCAGTGCAGGCATCTGTTGGTGCTTGAGGCGACTGTCTATTGACGACTGTCTGCCGACGACTGTCTACTGACGACTGTACTGACGACTGTCTACCGATGACGGCTAGTAGCCAAAGTCGGATAGACAAAGTCACCCTTTCATGACCGCAAAAACCTGTGCACCGCAGCAGCCTCCCCGTGCCAGCAGCTTTCATCGCATGCAGAGTTCGGTGACCACCGTAAATAGGCTGCTGTATTCGTTTGTCTGGTTGCCGTCAGCACGACGTCACGCTCCTACATCTTTCTTCACTGCTGCCTGTGAACGGATTGTGCCTCCGTCGTTCCCGCCCCTGCCACCCCCCCTGGCTTGGACGCGCGGTGGCTTACAGCCTCAGATCCTTTCAGACAAAATGGGACAGATGTTCAGACGGGGCGACGGCAAGGCAACGCGTTTCCCGATCCAAAGAGAAGCGAAGAGAGCAGGCAGGGTCGCATGAGACGCCCCATTTTGTCAGTTTGTCAGGCGGGATCCACGGCATGTTTCCTGAAATAGGTAGGGACGGACGCCTTTTGAGTCTTTGCTGACGGGTTCCGACATAGGCAGAGGCCCCTGACTGCGAGAGCAGAAAATAAGAAAACGGCAGGCCAACAAGGCCTGCCAACAATGCCTGCCAACAATAGGAGCAGGGCTTGTCCATCTCGTGGCACAGGAATCGTGCTGACGGACCTAGAGTGCACCCCCCTGGAATCCTTGAGGACGCTCATGTTTGGCGTCAGATCTTGCCCGGAGAGCTGACGAGAAAATGGTGCAGCACATGGGGCATCGCTTTGGGAGGGAGGGGGGGGACGACATGACGCCTCGGCGTGCGTCTATGCCACAACGATAGGACACTAACGAATGGTGGAATATGGACAGGAAAAAAGAGGGAAGGAGCTGTTCTCGACCAACCGCGCCTTCCTCCTCGCTCCTCGCTCCTCGCTCTCTCTCGGGCACCCCCACAGTGGACAGTGGACGGAAGCGCATGGAAGCGCGCCGTGAGAAGAAAAGCACCAGGCGGGAGAATCGCGGCGGACGAGGGCAGTCAGTGTCCAAAGAAAACTCTAGGCGGACAATTCGCTCGCCTGGCTGCACGGCGGCCCTAGACCCCACCCGATCCATCTTCACCGTCATGCAGCCGGGCCTCGCGAACCGCTTGCTATCAGACGACGGCCAGGTCTAGTCAGCACTATATACGATGCCCAGACAAGCGAGTGCTGAATGGTCCTGGCAGCGTTTGTTTTTTTCCACTCCACGGCTACCAGCATTGTAAGCGGTCAGACGAGGCGCAACCTCTTGTAGGTAGATAGTTTGTCAACGGTCTTTCCTCGATCACGCCAGTCGAGGGGCATGCATAGCCACCGTCGTGGGGTCTCTGATGCTAAGGCTTACGCGGCCGGCCAGGCGCCTTTCTAGAGCCCTTTGCTACGAGGCAGATACCTGCAGCAAGTCTCTCCTCGCAGTGACCCCGTTCTGTTTGTTCTTCTCCGAGTGATTAAAAGGGAGCGGCGTGGGGACAGGAGGAAGGAGAAGAAGGGAGGGGAGGGGAGGGGAGGGGGATCGGGCACCGACCAGAGCATTCCCCCGTTTCGGATTGATTGGTAAAAAGGAGGATGACGCTTTGTTGTCGTGTGTGGTCGAGTCGTGATTGGAAAACGAGGCATGGCTGAACGAATAGAGTCCTTGTGGTGGTGGCACATTGGGGATGTGTGCAGTTCTCGCCCGAGGCACAAAGAGCGGACGAGAAACCAGCAGATCAGAGAGGCAAGTTCCCGCGTTTCTTTCTTATGACTGGTGGTCATGTTATGTCATGTCGGGCACGGGAATGGTGATGCTGGCTTTCTGTGCTTCCCTTCTCCTCCCTTCTTTCTTTCCCGTCCTCCCCGTCCTCCCCCTTCCTTCACACCTTTCACAAGACTGTTCCGCAACGAGTCCGTGTGACTCGGCGGATGTGCTTCCCCAGGCCAGAGGTTGTGATCCGAGCAAGTAGCGTCAAGGACTTGTGCGGGTTGCCTCTTCTCTTGTTTTTCTCTTCTCCCCCCTCTCTCTTTGTCCTGTCTCTTCTTCTGGCATCCATGCCACGCTGGACAACCAGCGCCATTGAAACCGTTTTCGATGCCCTTGTACTCGGAGCAGCCTCTCCCTCCTCTCTTTCTTTTCCCTTTTTAGTTTCCTCTCCTTTCCTTTATCTTTTCTTCTTCTTCCTCCCACGTTGTGCACGTATCACTTCACACAGGATCGCCACCCCTTGCGTTGTGACCTTCTCTTCTTATTTCTCGGTATCTCGGTATTCCACGGTTGTCTTCTCGTCTTCTCTTCTCCCGCCCAGTACCACAACCGGCCCGGACACCACAACCAGCAAAATGTTGAAAGAAAAACCCGATAGGAGGAACGAGCTGCTGTGAGAGTCAGCAGGGTGTCTTTTTCTTGGCTTGATGCTCCATGCCGTCCCTTGTTTTTATTTCTTGTTCTTTTCTTCTTCCTCTTCCACAGATCCTGTGCTCGAGTGTGCACAGCATCACTTTGCACAGCAGCCTCTCATCGGCCAGTTTCGAGGAAGACGAGGATCCATCGGGTAGAGGGTCCAACCTGTTCCTTTTTTCCTTTTTTCCTCTTTTCTTCTTTTTCCTCTCCCATACGAGCTTCTTCTTCCAGATGACGCTCCGAAAGTGCAAAAAAAAAACACCATGTGCCGTTCTCTGTCAGTCTCTGCCAAGTAGAAGAAAGCCAAAGACTCGAGCACGAAGTTCTGCAGTAACTGACAATGTGCATTTCCGTTTATCTTTCTCCTTCTGCTTCTATCCTCTTGTCTGTCTCGACACGCCCTCGCCCGGCACGTCTCCAAACAAGATTGTACCCTCTTAAGCATGCAGAAATGTGGCCTGCTAGAGACCGAGCAAGAAAAGAAAACAAGAACCTGCAACACGCCCCCGTAGCGTAAAGGTCGTTCCCTAGATTTTAAAAAGCGCGCCGCCCAGAGAAGCAGCTTTTTGCGCTGAACACAAAGGACAGCCTTGGTAGACAAGACCCCAAGCAAAATCACAGCTGCACGCTCGTCGACGGCGTCCGGTTCGACGGCCCGCGCAGATGCGCTGCCGAGCCCTTGAAGAGGCTCTGCCAGATATACGCCTCGCTCAGTAGCAGCTTGATATCCTTCTCCGTCCAGTCGCGCGTCGGCAACGACTGCAGAAACATCATGATCTCCTGGAAGTCCATGTGGATCAGCTTGCTCGACCACTTGACCAAAAAAGCCGCACACACGTAGAGGTGGAACTCGGAGAAGCCGTTTTCCTCGGCCTGCACGTTTTTGTCTCGTTAGCCTTGTTTCTCCATCCATCAACAAGCCATCGACGCCGCCAGACTCACCATGTATGTGTCCCACATGCGGATCGTGTTCTTGACACTAATCTCCCGCATCAGCAGGCAGTTCATCCACCGGAAGCTGAACTGGATAAACTCCACGTGCTCCTCCTCCAGATGCCTCGCCAGCGGCGCGTCGATGCGCGCCGTCAGGTCCCGCAGCGCCGCCACCTGCCGCTGGATGCCCGGCTGCGCCACAATGTAGTGGTCCTGGATGCCGTCCAGCAGCTTCGTCAGGCACCAGAACGAGTCCGCTTCCACCGCGTCGAGCACTGCCCGCGGCAGCTGCCCCGGGTCCATGCCCGTCTCAATGTCCGGGTCTGTCACATACACCCCCAGAAACACCTGCCAGAACGGCGTCACCAGGTCGTTGATCCCCTGCACGTACCCGCTCGCCGGATGCCGCACCGCCCACACATACAGAATCCGCTCCAGCGACCGCTGCGTCGCCTCGTACCCGTACAGTTCAATGTGCGGGTTCGTTCGCGGCACATCAATGCTGATCTGGTGCCAGACCGCCTCGTCAAGGCCCCGGCTGCGGCCACTGTCCTGCCGAGACGTAGACGTAGACGTAGATGTGGACGGGGACGATACGCCCGCCGGCGTCCCGCCAACCCCACTACCCCCTCCGCGCTCAAACGCCTGTCGCACCCCGTCTAGATACTCTTTCCGCTTCCGCTCCAGCGTGGCCACGCGCCGCTCGCTGCTGGTCGGCAGGTAGCTCAGCAGAAGCTGCCACGTCATGGCCCGCACCTCCTGCGGCACCCCCGACCACGCAAGCGCGCGCAGCTCCGCCAGTGGAATCGTCGACGCCTGCAGAATCTTCTTGAACCGGTTGATCCGGTGGATCCGCGCGTTGGCCGCCTCAATCTCCTTGGAGCTCGCGTTCGCTGCAATCGCCGGGTGGTCGATCAGGTGTAGCGCGTTCGCCGGGTCCCGCAAAATGTCCTTGTACTGTGGCCGCAGGATCTTGCCCTCGCTCTTTTTCGGTACCGGGTACGACGGCGCAGGCCGCTCCACCGCAATGTCCGCGCTGTTCGAGTACCGTCGCATGTGTGCGGCGCCTATCGGTGTGCCCAGATCCACGCCGTGGCTCCTATCGCCGTCATCGTCGCCGTCGCCGCCGCCGCCGCCGCCGCGGCCAAGTATGCTGCCGCCAAACGTACTGCTTCTCGTGCCGGTAGCGCTCCGCTGAGGGCTGTCGCTGCTCTTCTGCGCTGCCGCCGCGGCCATGCGCTTTGTCCTCCGCTTCATGTTGGACAGGCTCGGCAAGCCAAAGTCATCGCCGTCGTCGCCGTCATCGTCATCGTCGCCGTACCCATACGCATCCTCGTGCTCGTCGGCGTTCCAGTCCTCGTCCGTGTTCGTCAGAAAGCTCTTATATGTCCTGTTTGTGGATGCGTCGTGTCTTGCCGGCGGGGAATGTGTGCTGGTGGTGGCAGAATGCTGCCTGCTCAAGGACGATGGCGGCGTTCGTGGTCGTGAGGACGAGCTCGACAGGTTTCTTTCGTGGGGGAAGGCAAAGGTTAGCAACACGCAAAGACAAGAGACCTAAAAAAACCCATGAGCCAGCACAGGTTCACGTACAATGACTCGAACTTGAGCATGTCCGCATGCGAGTAGGACGCGCCGACAACAAGGCCAGGGTGCTCGCGCCGTGCGCCGTTGTCGGAGCTTCGCTTGGCGGTTGGCTCGCGCGGCGGTGCTCTCCAGAACGGAGCTGCAGAGCTGTATTGAAAATGGTCAGCAAGATCACAGACGAACAAAAGGAGTGAGACTGCCAAACATACTCGGCTCTGTCTGTTTCGAGCAAACCCACATGGGCGAAAGGTCAGCAACAGAACCAGGACCGCAGCCCCCTCGGCAAGACAGTCGGAGAAAAACGTTCACAAGTACGCACCAACTTGCACCATCTCCTGCTGTGCGGAGACAGACGTTGTCAGCATACACATTAAATCTGGCATCTGGGGTGAGACTCGGGAGACTAAACACACCTGCGCTGGTGGCTTTTTGCCGCCGCTGCCAGAGGACGAAAACATGTTGTTTTCAGCGCCTTGGCAGCTCTGTTTCAAGAAGCTTTCTTCGCGCCCTCACCGGCGCATTGTGGTCGCGGATCGGGTAGAAGGGGGGGCGGGGCGGCGGTCGTGGCCGCGGGGGACCAGCAAAGAACGAGAAGGAGGGGGGCGTTAAGGGGAAGGAGGAGAGGGTGATTCGCAGATCCTTTTCTGCTGAATTTTTGCTGCGAGATAATGCTGTAGATCAGCTGCAGTGTCTTGACGACAATATAAAAAGCTGTTGCCGCCGTCGTGGTCTTGCTGCAGATACTGATGCTGGGCTGATTTGAGGGGAAGTCGTGTCGAAGCCACCTAATACGGAGAACCAACCAATGTCGCATATAAGAGTGCTTATGTAATGATTACGTACTCCGTACCTCGAGGACAAAGGACGACGCAAAAAAGGAGTAAGGAGGGAAACAGTTTCTAATCCTACAACCAAGCCGAACATGGTTTTTACGCCATTACGTGCGACAACCGACATCCCACAGATGAATTGCATCCAGGTGTGCCTTTTCGTAACTCCAATCCGGTTGCGCAGCTGCGCCCTCGACACTGCCTTCGTCGTCGACCTCGTATGGATTGGTTGACGACTCTCGTGGCGAAGTCGGCGATGTGATCGTCGTCCACCACGCAGGATTCTGCAGAAGATTCTCCCGCAGCAAACGCCAGGGCAACGGTGGCAGGCAGCTGGTGCGGAAGACAGGCCATTGTCTCAGTAGGACGGGACAGATAGTCCGCTACCATGTTGGAGGAGCCCGGGCGCCAAACGATAGATGGGTCGAAGTTCTCTGTCGTGAACCGAGCTGTACGGCGGGTTGGCTCATTTTGCGAGCGCAGACGCGACAATCGCTCATGGTCCTTGATCACCGTGATCGACAGACCCTCGATCCACGACCGCCAGTGGTTCAGCGCTAGGACCATCGCAAAGGCTTCACGTTCCCACGCCGGATGGCGGCGCTCGGTGTTATTGAGCTTGTGGCTGATATTGCCGTCAGGAAAAACGTAAGTCCGAGTTTGTCGGCCGGGGTGCGCGGGGGGTCGGACTAGGGGGGTAGACTGTATAGAGGCGTTGGACGAAGTGTGGGTGCACCGCGGTGGTCAGCATGTAGTTGGTGGCCTCCCAGTAGCACGTCAGCGTGTCGCAATACTCTGTGTAGGATGGTGGATGCGACTCGTCGGCGATGGGAGGTTGTCGAAACACCGGGGCGGGAGGGTGATAGACGACGTCCAGAGGCGAGGCACCCGGGATCCGGTGCTCGTCAGCTTCATGTTAGCAGCAGCCATGGCAGCCTGCTGGACAGCTGCTTATGCTTGGTGGTCGGCAGGGCAGCAGTCGTAGCCTCGACAGAAGGGGTCTCGACGGGTGGAGTGCGTGTCTTGACCTCAACTGGTCCAGGGCGAGAGGATCTGGAGCGGCTGGTCTCCATGGTGGATGCTGCTGAGAGTCGGTGCGAAGGGCCTGGATGGCGGCGAGGCAGTTGAATCCTCGTCACCAACAGCCGTGCTGCGGGTGTTCGTGGACATGGCGAGAGAGGGATAGAAGTAAGCGAGGAGAAGGGTAACTGGTTGAAAAGATGATATGCGATAGAAGGCTGGACTTGGACAGGTGAAGACCAAGACAGAAAATCTTCCGGCGCCTTCCAGTTTAGGTACTTCGGGGCCAGGCAACCGTCTACGAAGATTGTTGACCGATCCGTTAAAAGACTATTGATAGGGAGGCACTGATTGACTGAGGAACTCTCTGTTTATGGAAGATGATGCGAGGGCGGCGATCCCCTTTTATGGATGGTATAGTAAGCTGTTGCAGCCTTGCATATCGGGCAGGAGCCGCAGGACTAAATGCTGAACCACGCTACAAATCTGTTAGCCTTGCGCTCCGCCATAGACTGTTGGGGGATAGCGTACGGGATGGCGGATGGGATAGCGTATGGGATTTGGGGATGGCAAACGAGTAATCCAGGGTCTCGCGGGGTCAGATCGCAGCTGTCAGGACTCAGGAGTAGCAGGCGCAGCGGGCAGAATAACGAGAGTCACTGCGCATATCCGCCTCGTGAATTTGCTGCCTAGTATGCCAGGCAAAGACTTCTGGCCAATGGAACTCCTCATCACCCCACGCGGCAAGATCAAACCTCGAGCCCTTCCTGCCCCTTCCTCCTTTCCGAGCACGCCACCTGACAGCCTTCGACGCTCTCAACATGTCGGACTCTATCGATTACAAGGCTCTGTATGAGGAGGAAAAGCGCCGTCGTGAGGAGGCAGATCGCCGCCTTGAGGAGGAAAAGCGCCTTCGCGAGGAGGAAAAGCGCCTTCGCGAGGAGGAAAGGCTCAAAACCGTTGCCGCCCGCCTCGAGGCAGAGCACGAGCGACAGGAAAAGCAGGATGCAAAGGCACTGGCTGCTCTACGCCAGCAGGACATTGTTGAACTCCGACGGGTTCAAGCGAGTACGCATCTCTGCGCTGTTCCAGTCTACCTGTCGTCAGTCATACTAACAGTGTCCCTCAGGCCTGGGCATCCATCATTACCTCGCCATAGTGTCTCGGCTTCACGCTCACTTGGGGCGCCTGATTCCCCCAGAGATCAGCCGAGTCAGCCAGTCGACATCAGCCAAGTCTTCTGCGACGGGTGGCCGCACCAGTATTATCGGCAAGTAC
>JADHKL010000120.1:0-45557 GCA_019925545.1 Ophiostoma angusticollis
ATGAACGTGGCTGTAAATAATGGCTTTGTTTTGCGGTGAACAAAGAACTGCTTGTATGGAAATGTGAGCAGGCAGTTCAGCAAGGTGAAAGACAACATATGTTCAGGGACACAGTACCGCAGCCTCACCGCTGTCTATGTCATCGTCGCCGAGCATGTCCCGACATTGGGTGTCTTCTCCTCCTGCATCGGTGTGCTCGACGACGCCACGGCCTGTCTGCATCGAGCGAACGCATTTGTTCTGCCTCGAGGTGAGAAGTAAGCGTAGAACCTAGCAGACTTTTTATCTCAAACCAGCTTCTCATCGCCTCACACGTCTCTGGTTGCTTTTGGCCATCTTTAGTTTTTCCGACTCGCAGCCAGGGGAAAGGGCGACAATCTGGCCGTCTTTGCAAACGGTAAGTTGTGCTGGTGGCTTTGGCAAGTTCCAGTCGAGTACCATGTCGGACCTTGTGCCCTTCTCGAGATGGAGGACTAACTCTTCAGAGCGAGGGCTCAATGTCCACATACAGCCAGTGGGCTGGTGCTGGTGCTGATGCTGCCACAGGCACAAGAGTCCACTGCGGCCACTCCTTCGCTCTGCATTGCCAAACAGGCGTGATTGAAGATCAACGCGCTGGAAGACGACTTGGCGGTGCTGCGAAGAAACATCCACAGCAGCCAGGACGGCAAACAAACCGGCACTGAACAGCGACCCGAAGGATGCCCCTTCTTGAGTGAGGTTTCCTTCTTCTCTGCTACCTGAGTACTTGGGTACCTGGTAGGTAGGCAGGTAGGTAGGTACTTTGAGGCCGGTGTAGTGTGGCCAAGGACGAGTCCAAAGCCAAGGATGTCCAAAACCAGGGATACACGGACGAATACGGGATGTGGTCGAACTTGTTCAGGGACACTTGAGATCCTTTGTCTTCGTCGTTCGTTCTTTTCTGGGTAGATAGTGCAATTGACCTCTTTAGCCACAACTTTAGCTTTCCCATTTTAACCGGCGGCCGGAGCACAGCGTGCTCTTGAGATACACAGGCCGCTACTGGGAGCGCATGCCAGAGTCTCTGAGCACCGTACGTTGCTTCCGTCCGGTGCCGTGCATTGCTGTGCCTCTACTTAACCGGCGCGGCCACCCGGCGGGCCGGCGGCCATCGGCGCACGTAGACAATGATCGTACCGGCAGTGCGCATGGCACCGACCAAACTCTTCGCTCTGCGTAGATCAGACAGGCCCACAATTTCCGTTGGGGGTTGTCTCTATCTGTGTGTTGAACTGTGTTCTCTGTCCTTGTTCTCGGCAAGTTGGGCCGTGCTTGGAGCTGACACTAGCATTTATAAATGGCATTAGGCTCACAAAATGTCACAGGGCCAGTGGCGCAATGGTAACGCGTCGGATTCCAGCAAATGGGGATTCCCGAAGATCGTCCGTTCAATTCGGGCCTGGCTCATTTTTGGTTTCTTTTCGATTCCTTATTTTTTTCGCTATTGTCTGTCTTTTTTTCTTGCTCTTGATCTTTTCTCCCTTATTACATCCCTTTCCCCCCCCTCTTTTGTTTGCTCCTGCATCAATGCTGGTTCTGCCCATTGAAACATGTTTTGTATGGTCGCAGGTCTGTCCCCTGTAGCACTGCGGAGTAGACGCTTAGACCGGTCGTCGCTGCCTGAAGCTCGCACCTGGATCTTTTATCCAGGAGAGGACTAGTCCGGTTTGACCTCAAGATAACCTCTTGTCTTGACTTGTGTCTCTGCGTCACAGTCCGTATCGCACAGTCCGTATCGCGTGCTGGCCATGCGGTGACCTTTTTCAACGCTGACGCTTGATTTATCCGAGTTCCCCGTTGGCCAGATCACTGCACTCCGACGGCGCAGTTGCAGCAAGAACAAAGAATCTTTCTACCTCTCTTCTCTTGAGCATCATGGCGTCCGACCCCCAGCCAAACGACGGCGCCGGCGCCGGTGACGACATCCACCGCATCCACAGCAATGCGCCACTGTTGGGAACCGCCGCATACTCACCGCCGGCGACAAACTTCCGCGCGCGCATTGGCCTGGCCTCCGTCGCACGCCGCACCCTTGGCATCAGCCTGCTCATGGTCACCGTCTTTCTCTGGACGGCCTCCAACTTTCTCGCCAGTGTACGTTTTGTGTCTTTGTGAGCCTTGCTGCCAGTTCTAACTCCTTGCTTCCCGCCAGTTTATCTTCTCCGACAACACATACAGCAAGCCCTTCTTTGTCGTCTACCTCAACACCTCCGTCTTTGCCGTGTCGCTCATCCCCATGAGCTTGCAGTATATTCATACCCACGGTACGCGTGCATCGCGGCGAGCGCTGCGCAGCCTGCTGGCCGACTTGCGCCAAGACGTTGTCGACAAGGCGTCGACGCTGCTGCGACAACGGGGACGTTTCCGAAGGGAAGGACGCGGCGGCGGCACCGGCGCCTATGACGACGATGTGACGAACAAGCTGCTGGGAGACGATGAGGAGGAGAGTGCCGAGGACCGCGGAGTGCGGCGGCGGTGGCACCGGAGTGTGTCTGCTGTGTCGCGGCTTCTAGGAGCCGGAGAAGATGGCATCGACACGACTGCCGAGGCTGGCATCTCGGCCGACCGCGACGCCGCCTTGGCCGAGCGCCTACTGGGCGAGGTGGACACTGATGGCGACGGCATGGACAACGGGCCGATCGATCTCGAGGCCGGCGTCGAGGTAGACCAGTCGTCGTCGTCGTCGTCGTCATCGCCACCGCTGCTGCCACCGCCGCCAACAATAACGACCACGACGGCGCATGAGCAGCTGAGCCTGCGCGAAACGACGTGGCTGAGCCTCGAATTCTGCCTGCTGTGGTTTGCGGCAAACTACCTGGCGGTGGCGTGCCTGGAATACACGAGCGTGGCGAGCGCGACCATCTTCACGTCGCTGAGCAGCATGTTCACGCTGGTCTTTTGTGCGCTGGCGGGCGTCGAGGCCTTTTCGCTGCGCAAGCTGGCCGGCGTGGTGGCATCGCTGGCAGGCATTGCGCTGGTGTCGTCCATCGACCTGTCGGGCCGCAGCGACGAGCAGCGCGGCAATTTCCCACACAAGTCGCCAGCCGAGATTGCCGCCGGCGACGCCATGGCGCTGCTGGGCGCCGTCGTGTACGGCGTGTACGTGACGGTCATGAAGCAGCGTGTCGGCCATGAGGACCGCGTCAGCATGCCGCTCTTCTTCGGCCTGGTCGGCCTCTTCAACGTGTTGCTGCTGTGGCCGGGCATCGTGCTGCTGCACCTGGCCGGGCTCGAGCGCTTCGAGCTGCCGCCCACTGGGCAAGTGTGGATCATCATTGCAGTAGGTTCTCGCCTCTTCTCTCCTCTTCTTCCTCTCCTCCTCCCTCTCCTCTTCTCTCTCCTCTTCCTCTCCTCTTCCTCTCCTCTTCTCTCTCCTCTTCTCTCTCTCCCTTCTTCTGCTAACCTCCAGCTCAACTCCCTGTCCTCCTTTGTCAGCGACATGGCCTGGGCCTATGCCATGCTGCTGACCACCCCCCTGGTCGTCACGGTCGGCCTCTCACTGACCATCCCACTGTCGCTGGTCGGCGAGATGATCCAGTACAGCAAGTACTCGACATGGCTCTACTGGGTTGGCGCCATGGTCGTCGTCGCCTCCTTTGTCTTTGTCAACCACGAGAGCCACGAGCCGGACGACGGGCAGCTCGACGAGACACCTGTGCGACAGCAGTGACTGTCCTTGTTGTCCGAGGACGAGCCGTTGTCATCTGCAGCTTGTATTTTTGTTTTCACATCTCGTTTCTCTCTCTGCTTTTCATACTGCACTTTACGACTGGGGATGTATTATGGACACGGCGTTTAGGAGTTGCATCGTCAGTCAGAAGCGGAAAGTCCTTGGACAAGTATTTTGGCGTCATTTAGCATGGTGGAAGACAGTCACCGGCATGTACTTGACAAATGATAGAAACAACCGATAGAACCTCAGAGGGAGAATAACGCCAGAGTGTCTCTCTCAAACACCCTTGAAATGGAAGCCAAAGGGCAAGCCTAATGCGAGATGTGTGCAGTCGGAAACCCTGGAAAACAAATGCTGCGATGCAGAAACAGAAACGCCAGTCCTAAAGTGCCAACCAGGGGCAAAAAAAGAAACGAGTACCCCAATCTCAACGCCTTGCAAAGAGCAATGGTCACGAAAATCAGCCCTCCATCCAGTCGTCCTCTTCCTCGTCGTAGTCGCCGTCCACATCCGCCCACCCGCTTGCCCACCGACGGCCACCGCCTTCGCCGCCTGTGCGAAGATCGGCCGCCCGCTTATCGTCTTCGCGCCAGCACCGCACTTGGTAGTTGTCGCCGACCGTCACTAGGCCGCCCTCTTTGGTCCAGCACACAGCACCAACTTCCTTGTGGTCGTGCCCACGCACCAAAGCCGTGCCTTGCCGAACAATGGGGACAGTATCAACCAGGCGGCCGTGCACGCTGGACAGGCTGTTCGTGCGGAAGAGGCCGCCCGGCCGCCGTGCCATCGCCGCCGTCGCGCTCCTCACGTGTTCTACCTCGCCTCCACCCGGCCGTCGTGGCATCTGAGCCGATGGCGGGAAGGAGGCGAAGATTGGTGTTGTCGATGTTGTAGCTGTCGTCGTCCGCAGGTCGTACACGTCGCTGTTACCCTTGAAGTACCGTTCGTCCGTCGGGAAGAGAACAGCACACCCATCGCTGCTGCCGACGGCGAGCAGCTCGGGCAGTCCATCGCGCGGCGCGCGGATCGCAGTCTTGACGTAAAACGACGTGGCGTGGAATTTCTCGTGGCGGAAGCCGTAAAGAGGTCCCAGTCCTTCCTGCACAATGCCGTTTCTCCGCCTCGGGTAATCGTTCCCCTTGGTCGAGAGCTCCGGGGCCGTTCCCAGCACAAGGTGGGCAGTGGAATAGGCGTAGACGGTATTATCCTTGCACAGGCCATACAGCCGGGCACCGTCCGAGCTCAGACTCAATGAGGACATGCCGAATGGCCTCCATTGTGAGTGGCTCTCTGGCGGCGCAGTAGCAGAAATGGGCGTGCTGGTTCTCTGGCGCGATGTGGGCAAGCTTCGAATGTCCCAGAGCTTAATCGAAGCGTCCGCTTCACAGGCCGACAGGAGAAGATGCTCCCGCCCGGGCGGTAGGAACTGGATCGCCGTCACCGACACCTCGCCAACGCGGCCCGGTTCCTCCCAGCGTGTCGTGACGTCTGCTGCGGCGGCCGCCTGCAGCACTTTCCGCATCTGCCGGTTTGGGCGCGTCGTGCGCGCATGGGCGTCGTCTATGCTGTTGACCACGCAGCCTTGGTTTATCTTTCGTGGCAGACTGTACTGCAACTCGGACAGCCGCTCAACGGTAAAATCTTGGCTCGGGCCCCCTTTGCAGCGAAGGTCCCAGATCTTGACGGATCCATCACGGCCGGACGTAGCCAGGACATTGCCTCCCCCTGTCCCTGGCTGGAAGCGCACCTGTTTCAGCGACGCTGTATGGTGATCAAGTAGGGAGATGGGCATCTGTGTCATCATGTCAAAGACTTTCCCCGTCTGGTCTCCGGACGCCGTCGCCAGGAGAAAACCGTCGTCCGAAAAGGCAATGTCAATGACAGCGTTGCCATGTGCCGCAAAAGAAGTGCAGACATTGTCGAAACCAGTGGGACACTCCCGGCTCGAGTCAAGAAACCGGACACTGCCTTCTTCATCGCCCACGGCAACGAGTCCGTTTGCTGAGAGGTAGATTAGCAATAGCCAAAAATGAAAGGAAAGAGGCGAGGGGCTAAGACACACTGTTGCAGCCAGCAGCACAGAAAGGGATACAGCGCCCGTTATCCATTTCGTTGCTGAAGCAGGAATGCACGTCGTTTGGCGAGCTATAAAAGTCTGCCGTCTCAACTCTCCAGTCTTCAGAGACCCCAGAGTTAGCAAAAGGAGATTGGTGAGCAGAACAGTAGGATTCATTTGTCTCGTCACCTACCTCCAACAGGACGGGGGAGGTACTGGTGTCCCACCCCAGAGACAGAGCCAAGCTGCCGCTGAAGCAGCTGGCCAGCGAGTCCACGGTCAGCCAGCGGAACAACTGTGCTGTGCATCAAATCGGGGAAGGACACGTCCAGGTCGCCATGTTCCGATGCAATATCGCTGTTGTTGTCGTCGCTGCTGTCGTCGTCGCCAGCCCCGGACATGGCCGGCTCGGCGACGGGACCATCTAATGGGGACGACGCCAGAGGACTCAGCAGCAGAGACGTGGCGCCACCAGGGAAGACCAAGGGCTCCGGCGTGACGGCATCTCGAAGCACGCCCGACGATGTCTTGAGGGGAGACGTCTCTGGCGTGTAATGGCCGGTCCTCCGCCTCTTGGCCGTGCGGTGGGAGGTCGGCGCATCCACGGCAGCATCGCGGCTCTTGTCGAGGCCAGCGAGCGGGCTCGCATCAACGTGGAGTGGGCTGCCAAACACAGGCAGGTTCCGGTTCAAAGCACGGGCTGTGAGGTCACGCAGCGCTCTTCGCGCGGCACTGGGAAATGGTGACACACGGGGCCGAGGTGTGAAGAACCGGCGGAACTTGCGTGGCGTGATGGAAGGCTGTCGACGCTCCTTAACGCTCGTCGTCGACCGGGGCGGCGACGACAAGAGCTGCAGGCTGGTCTCGTGAGGCGGCGTCGGCGGGACGGGGTCGATCGCAGACGGGACGGAGTCGATTGCAGACGAGGAGGAGTTGCTCTCTGCCATGGTCCCGGTCTTCCACGACACCTTCAACTCCCATTAAACGTCACGAGGCAAGATGAGCGAATGGTGCTGGTAACGAGCGTTGAAACTGGGGGCTCTCAGAGGGTAGAGGATGAGCAAGTGAAGAGAAACGAAGTTGGAGAGGGAAGGCACAGCGGAATGGAAAAGAAGGAAAGAACGGACAGAGCGATTTAGGTTCACATTGGCCCATTCCACAGTGGCCACCCTGCAAAACGTGTGGCGGGGAAGACGGCGCTCCATTACGGGGCTGGTCACGAAGGCGGACGCGGTTGAAAACGCGCTTGAGCTGGGATGTCGCGAGCACTTACAGTGGCAACTCAGCCAATCCTTAAGCTGCAGACACCGCGACGGCCCACTTGAAGCCTTCACGCGCGTTGATTGGCGGAGAAACAGTCTGCGATAAGATAAGAATGTGGCAGAAAAAATTGGGGCGGTCAGAAAAGGTTTCGAAGAGAGGAAAAATTGGAAAAAAGAGCCTGCGGTTACCCAACATCTGTCCCAACACCACACGAAGCCACCGCGCTGCGAGATCTTTGCCATGGCTGTCCAGAAAAAGCACGGCAAAGGCCGTTTGGACAAGTGGTACAAGCTTGCAAAGGAAAAGGGCTACCGAGCTCGAGCGGCGTTTAAACTGATTCAGCTGAACAAGAAATATGGCTTTCTTGAGAACAGCAAGGTCCTACTGGATCTTTGTGCCGCGCCAGGTGTGAGTACCTCTTTTCGTTCTCCTTTTCCCCTCCTTCTACTCCTCGTTCTAACAAGACAGTCCTGGTGTCAAGTGGCCGTCGAGACCATGCCGGCCAACAGCATCATCATCGGCGTCGACCTGTCGCCGATCAAGCCAATCCCCAAAGTGATCACGTTCCAGAGCGATATCACGACGGAAAAGTGCCGCTCGACGATCCGGCAGCACCTCAAGACATGGAAGGCCGACACGGTGCTGCACGACGGCGCGCCGAATGTCGGCACGGCGTGGGTGCAAGACTCGTTTAACCAGGCCGAGCTGGTGCTGCAGTCGATGAAGCTGGCGACGGAGTTTCTGGTCGAGGGCGGCACGTTTGTCACCAAGGTGTTCCGGTCCAAGGACTACAACTCGCTGCTGTGGGTCTTCAACCAGCTGTTTGCCAAGGTGGAGGCGACCAAGCCGCCGTCGTCGCGCAATGTGTCGGCCGAGATTTTCGTGGTGTGCCGCGGCTTCAAGGCGCCGAAGCGCATCGACCCACGCTTCCTCGACCCCAAGGCCGTCTTCGCCGAGCTGGCGGACCCGACACCAAACAACGAGGCGCGCGTGTTCAAGCCGGAAGTGAAGAAGCGCAAGCGCGACGGCTACGAGGAGGGCGACTACACGCTGTACAAGGAGATGCCGGCGAGCGAGTTCATCCAGACGACGGACCCGATTGCCGTGCTGGGCCAGTACAACACGCTGACCTTTGACCAGCCCAAGAACGGCGACGTGGCGCTGGCGGCGCTGGCCAAGATGGCCGAGACCACGGACGAGATCCGGCGGCTGTGCAAGGACCTGCGCGTGCTGAGCCGCAAAGACTTTAAGCTGCTGCTCAGCTGGCGGCTGGTGGTGCGGGAGCGCTTTGGCTTCCCGACAAAGAAGACGGCAGCAGCAGCCAACGCGTTGTCGGCGGAGGCGGACGCAGGGACGGCCACGGTGGACACGATGGACGAGGAGACGCGCATCCAAAAGGAGCTGCAGGAGATGAAAGACCGAGCCGGGGCCAAGAACAAGCGGCAGAAGCGTCGCGAAAACGAAAAGAAGCAAAAGGAGATTGTGCGCATGCAGCTCAACATGACGGCGCCGATGGACATTGGCATGGAGCAGGTCGGCGCGCTTGGCGAGGGCGCCCTGTTCGGCCTCAAGAAGATTGACCAGACGGAGGCGCTGCAACGGATTGCGCGCGGCAAGATGGCCACGCTAAACACGAGCAACGGGGCGCCTGTCGAGATCAACGGCAGCCAGGTGCTGCCGCCGGGCGGCAGTAGCGGTGGCGGCGGCGGCGTCGACAAAGACAGCGGCATCGGGTCGTCGGCCGATACGGACGGGGAGGACGGCGACGACGACGGCGAAAGCGACGAGGAGGCGGACCGGCTGGAGCGCGAACTTGACGGCCAGTACGACGATTACCAGGGGCGGCGGGCAGACGCCAAGCTGCGGGCAAAGAAGGCCCGCGAGCAGCGCGGCGACGACGACGAATGGGAGGGCCTGTCGGCGGGCGAGAGCGACATTGGGGACAGTGACGGCGAGCTGGAAGAAGAGAACAGCAGCGGCGACGAGGACGAGGACGGGTCGGCCAGCAAGGGCGCCAAGGCATCCACCAACGGGTTTGCAAGACCTCTGCTCACGAGCCTGGATGATGAGGGGCCGGACAAGGATGGTCTGTCGAAGCGGGAGCGTGACTTTTTCAACCAGCCATTATTCAAAGACATTGTCGGCGACATAGAGCTTGAGGAGGAGGAGGAGGAGGAAGAGGAGGAGGAGGAGGAAGAAGAGGAGGAGGAAGAGGAGGAGGAAGAGAAGGAGGAAGATGAGGAAGAGGACGAAGAAGAGATCTACGAAAAGGCGAAGCCGGAGAGTGAGGACGAGCACAAAGGCGGGTTCGAAGTGGTCAAGCGCAAAACCAAGGACGAGGAAAACGACTGGGAAGAAGAGGACAGGCGGCGCCGTCCAGAGGACCGTGTTGGTAAGTGCAATGTCTACCCCGAGTTTAAGTGCACAGCTAACATACAAGGCGTCGACATTGTAACGGCCGAGGCCATGACGCTCGCGCACGAGCTGGCGCTGGGCCACAAGTCCAAGCACGACGTGATCGACGACAGCTTCAACAAGCGGGCGTTCCGGGACCGGGACGGGCTGCCGGAGTGGTTTGTGGACGACGAGGCGCGGCACGACCGGCCGCAGCGACCCATCACCAAGGCGGCGGCGGAGGCGATCAAGGAGAAGCTGCGGGCGCTGAACGCGCGGCCGATCAAGAAAGTGCGCGAGGCACGGGCACGCAAGAAGTTCAAGGCGGCGCAGAGGCTGGAGAAGCTCAAGAAGAAGTCGGAAATGCTAATTGCGGACGAGGGCATGACGGAGAAGGAAAAGGCCGACTCGATCAGCAAGATGCTCAACAAGGCGGCCAAGAAGAAGCCGCACATTGCGACCAAGGTCGTGGTCGCACGCGGCACCAACCGCGCCATCAAGGGGCGTCCCCGGGGCGTCAAGGGCCGGTACAAGCTGGTGGACCCGCGGATGAAAAAGGACACGCGCGGATTGAAGCGGGCGGCGCAGAAGGCGAAGAAGAGGCGGTAGGATGCAGGGATGCAAGAGGAAGGCGCAAGACACGTTCCTGCTGTCAGATCACAGGGACACCACACTAGTCATTATTACATATCACAGGACGCCACACTACAATATCGACGAGTTCTCATTCCATGGACCGATTTGGACTGCTGCTGCTCTGATGGCTCTGATGGACGCTCCTCACAAAAGACGTCAGAGGGAACAGGGGCCCCGTAAAGTCCATGTCGTACCTGTGGATGCCGATCAGCTGGGACTCGAGAGCACTCCACCAAAGAGAACAGGAGAACAGCCTACCAGTAGTTCACGGCAACGCAGATGCCTTGGTCGGATGGCGATTGCGATACTTTGTGGTACCTAAGCAGTGATGCCGTCAGTCATGGTTCGCGTAGGGTAGCAGAAGCCAAAGATGGCGTACCACATGGCCGGAAGATAGAGCATGTCGCCCGGGTTCAGCGTGACGCGCATGGGTTCGGCGAGCCGCGAGTAGGCTGTGGCGCGATCGTCTGGACGGTCGGGATCCCACAGCGGAAAGGGGACAATGTCGGCAGCGTCGTTGCCAGCGTCGTCCTTCTCCGGCACCAGATGGAAGCAGCTGCTGCTGCTGCTGCTGTCCGGCTCCCGCGTGTAGCGGTATATCTCCAGCGGCTGCTCGTTGACGCATGGCTGGCAGAGAGGCGGCAGCAGCACAAAATGTTTCCGGCCGACAACCTGCACGTAAATGTTCTCGTAGTTGTCGCGGTGCAAGGCCGTCACCGAGGCCGCGTTGCCGATCCACAGGTTGATGGCTTCGGGCGGCTGCTGCAGCGCGATGTGCACAAAGGGGATGTCTTTCTGGACATGCCGCATGACGGATGCGTACTCGTGGCGCAGGTTGTCGTTTTCTGGAGAAGGAGAAAGAGGCAAGCCGTCAGCGCTTGTCGGTCAAGTCGTGGTGAAGAGTCTCACGTGTTTGGGCATAGCGGACCTCGCCCATTGCTTGCGGATGGCCTTTTGCCTGGCGCACGAGATGGTCGATAAACTCCGAGAAAGCCTGCTCTTCCTCCCACGGCTTGGCAAAAACCGTCAGGCCGTTGGGGCCGACCGTCGGCGCATCGGCGAAGCTGAGGGGTGGTCAGTGAGGTCGAGGGGATCAGGGATCGGGTATCGGGGATCGGGATCACCAACGTCGCAAATTCTCACCCGTTCGGCGTCACAGCCACATTCACCGTGTGTTCAGCCAGCTCGTCTCGCAGGAAAGGCACCGACCACGTTTGCACGGCCGGCCACGACGCGGCGCCGCCTCGGGCCACAAACGGCGTGTTCCGGGCCGCATAACGCATGAACTCGAGCGGGCTCGGCAGGGTCCCGTCGTCAAGCTCGTCGATGACGTTGCCATTGAGTTCAAAGTAGTTGGTGATGAGCTCGGCGACGGGGTCCATGTCGGCACGGCATGTACGGAGTGAGTGGCTACGGAGTAGTCGGGGACGCTGAGGCGGTGATGGAGCCTCGACCGGCTCAAATTTCAGTTCGAATAGCGCTGTTGTTCCTGCCGTTACAGCGCTATCAGCACCTGCCCAACAGTGTCTTAGCGATCTCGTCGACCTTGCCCATGTTTCACGTCGTGCAGCTGTTTCAATGCTGTCGCCTTGATCTTAGTATGCGTCATCGATTTCTTTCCCACTAGTTGCGTCAATTGCCATTCCGAATCCGAGGTACTCGTCCAGGGAAAGCTAGTCCCTCCATGCTCTTCTGGGCCGCTCCATCGAATTTTGCCATCGGAAACTTGAAATTTCCCATCTCCACTCTGCTGACGCACGCTTTCCGGGACAATCCTCCCTCCCCCTGTCGCGAGCTGCCTGTCGCACGTGGCGCCACTTTGAAAATCATCAAGCAACAACTCCAGAGACCTCGCAAGCAGCGTTTCTTCTGGCAAATGTCTCTTTTCCTATCAGTCTTTTACTTCTTCACAGCTCATCCTGGGCGTCTTCCATTGACTGCTGTTGAGAATTTGCGGCAAAACTGAGCTAGAATCTCGTCACGATCAACAAACGGCAAAACTCACACCACAGCAAGTCTCATGTTGTGCCCAATGCACGCAAGTACCCGACTAATCAACCCACCGGGAACGCCCTGATTTGAGCTGGTCGCAGCCGAGCCGAGAGGGGCAAGGGAGCTCGTGTTGTGGCCTGAGAGACCGCTCGGTTTCTTGCTTCTGGCTTTCTGTCCAGCAATATTTTCAAGGCCTTGACAATTCTGACCGTCTCATCGTCTCATCGTCTCATCGTCTTTCAAGTATGAAGTCTGCCATTTGAGTGGCGCTTGTCCACCTGATTTCCCAAACTCTCTATCCCCCCTTCCTGCAAGTGCTTCAAAGCTCGCCCATCCAGAGCTCCGCAGTAATGCTCTGGTACTTGCTCTATCCTCTGCGTGGGTATGTTTCTCCATGAGCAGCTCCCATCTCTTTGAAAAGCTGCCTAATCAATATTCTCTGCACAGGACGACCAGCGTTCCGAGTCTTGGCCCCGGCCACCCCGTCCGCCGCCTTCCTACGCGCTATGGGGTCTATGTTGCTCGGCATGTCGCAAGCACGCTTTTGCTCTCGATAGCCGTGGCGGCTGCCCTCATCTATCCCATTCCCTTTCTCTACTCCAGTGACTTCACCAGTAGCGCCTCGAGTCTTCCCAACCATGTCTGGACAAACGCCCATCCCATCAGCGACACACCCGTTACCGTGCCAGATGTCGTCATGCGCTCCATGTGGGTGCACGGAAGCTACATGAAGGCCCTCGACCGCGACATTCTTCTAGGTGCCCTGGACTTGCAGGACCATCTCCTGGGCCCGACCAAGAATTTCAACCCGCGACGTCCGTCCAACACCATCGCCATTGACAATCGCCTGGTAGACCTGACACCGGAAGAACGCAACGGCCTCCACGTTGTCAACGGCCTGACAAACCAGTCGTGGTTCTTCCATTCCCCCTTGCTCTACTGGTCGGGAGACCGCGAAGCCATTGAGAAGGACCCGGACATCCTCGGCACCGTCAACGAGCACAAGAGACAGCATACGTCTGTCAACGTGACGCTGCGTCATTCCGTTGTCTTTAGCGGGAAACGCTTTGAGAATCGCGCCCTGGTTGCTGCCGATGCTCTTGTCGTCACTCTGGTGCATCTGCGGGACTCGCCCGTTGGCCAGCAATGGGCGAGAAAGACACAAGACCTTGCTGCCGGCTTCTCCGAATCATGGGACGTGTATCCGAAAGATACGCACAACCTCTCGAGCCAGCTCTACGAGTTCCAGTTTCTTCCCATCTCCGTGTGGGACTCGGCAGTGCTCGGCATGGCTTACTGCCTGTCCTGCATCTACCTTGTTCTGTATCTCTCGAGGCTGCCAGCCATCAAGTCACGGCCGGGCTTGATCCTGACCGTCATTGCCCAGATCTTTGTGTCGATCATGTCCAGCTTTACCGTCTGCGCTGTCTTGAAGATCGATCTCTCTCGAGTTCCCCGGGCGGCCTACCCACTCGTCGTGATTTCAATGAGTCTGGAGAACATGCTGCGCCTGATCAAGAGCGTCATTGTCACAAATTTTGAAGACCCTACATCCATCCGAATCGGCACGGCCTTTGGACAGACGGCTCATATTGCGCTCTTGGGCGTTGTCGAACACATTCTGCTTCTCTGCATCACCACCAAGGTCGTAGCCACTGGCATTTCGGAATTCTGTGTTTTCCTGATCATCGCCAGTGTCTTTGACTTCTTTTACCTTTCTACCTTCTTCCTCTCCGTCCTCAGCGTCGAAGTCCGGCGCTCCGAGCTTTCCGATATCATTGAGAAGGCAACGTTGACCCGACGCACCGACCCGCCGTCCGGCGAGACACTGTACCCAACCCCCTCGCCAATAAGGCGGCTGTCGTGGGTTGCTGCCATTCTTCAAGGCCGTATGGACGCGTCGACCCGTGTTGCCGGCACCATCGTCATGCTGGGCTTTGTCGCCATAGGACAATGGCATCTCTTCGGCAACGAGAGTCTCTCCCAGATCATCCGCCGAATCTTTCTCCCCAGCAGCACGGGTGGTGGCAAGGCCGCCGGGAACAGCATGGCTTCCCAGTTCCAGGGACTGCACCAGGCCCGAAGCCCGGCATCGTGGCTGCGGCTTCAAGACCACGAGACCGCCAAAGAGGTCATCAACGTTGTGAAGCCGTGGGCTCACAGCTACGTTGCCCGCGTGTACGATCCGCTCGTCTTTGTACTGAAGAATAGCGACCGCATGCTAATGGTCACCGAACGTCCGTTGCTTCCAGCCGTCTACGACTTTGCCCGGCTCCAGTCCAAACCATTCATCTTCTCGCTTCTCGTCCTGACTGCTGCAACACACATCCTCATCAAGTACCTCTTGTGGGACGAGATGGCGCAAACAGAGGCGGCAACGGCCTCCTCCCACAAAGAGCATCCTCTCTCTGTGAAGACACTGGGCCACGGCCATTCTCTCGATATTGCTTTGCTGGCCACGTCGTCGGATGGCGTCGTTGTCTCGGTCGGACTCGATCGTCGCATTCGTGTCTGGAACGTGCCCTTTGGCGGCATGAACTACCTCCTGGCAAGGCAGGATCCGTCGCTCGAGATACCCTTTCCAGTCCTTGCCCTCACCATCGACAGTGACTCAACATGGCTGGCAATCCTCTCCTGGTACCGGGTCACGCTGTGGAACCTGGATACCAAGCAACGGGGCCCCTCGGTCGCGGTTGATCTGTGCGGCCAGAAACCCGAAGCCTTTTTCTTCACGTCTCGCCAAAAGACTCCGTTTGTGCCCTCTCTCGTCATTGTCCGCCGCAACGGCACGCTCGTCGAGCTCTGGGCAGACACGGACGAGTCGGTGGACTATCCGATATGCAAGAGTCCCATTGTCTGCGCAGTTCCCCTGCAACCCCTGCACCTCTCGGCCCCTCCGTGCTCCGCGACGTTGGCAATCATCTCGGCCTCGCGAAGCGGCTGCATTCACCGCGCCATGCCGGCCGGTGATGGATGGATGTGCGAAGAGGTCAAGCTGCAGGTCGAGTGCGCGGAAAAGGCCCAGTTCCTCGTTGCGCTGCCGCTTTTCTCCGCCTTTCTAGTCGTTCGTTCCCGCTCTGTGGAACTGGTTGATATCACCACATCCGGGGTACTGCACAGGTTCACGCTACAACGTGCCGCCAGAGCACGATCGCTACGGTGCTTCTACACGGTCCGGAGGCAGTCGCAACAGAGGTTTCCAGAGCTGGGCTACTTCAGTCTCATCTACACAAGTGCCGAGACGGGCAACTGCGTTGTCGAGACCTATCTGCCCCGGGACGACAATGGCTCCATTGTCTTCTTTCCCGACAGTCCGGCCAGCTCGAGTGGCGGCAGCTGTGCGTGGTACGAGACACGACGCGTGATCAGGGAAGTGCCAAACCCAGGTGTCTGGCAAGCCCTACCGAACGGCTATATCATCGGAGTGCGGCAGGCCGGGGTCCCCCGAAGCAGCACAGGTAGTGCAACGGACTCGGACACAAAGGACGGCGACTCGATCCGGCATCGTGGTTTGCGTGGGCTGTCCACGAATGCGAAAGAAGCGACCACCGCGGCAAGAAACCGCGAATCCGGCAGCCGCAGCAGCTGGGAAGCGTGGTCGATACGCAGCGAAGTATCGAACAGCAGCGAATGTGACGGTGACAGCGGTGCTGGAGACTCGAGTCACAGCAGCGATGCAAGTACGAATTCCAGCAAGAGCACGGCCAAGACCACAGCCACAACCACGACCGCAACCACGACCGCAACCACAACCACAACCACGACCACGACTATGAGTACCGCCACAGACAAGAGCTACGTATCGTGGCCTCTGGGCCTGAATCACGACGAGCTACTCATCACCGAGCCCGGCCCGATCTCTTGTCTCGGGGCTGGCACAGTGGCCATGGCTCTCGGGACGGCGATAAAAATCATCACAGTCGGCCAGGAGCGGTTCGGCAGTGCGGCCGACATGCTCGAAGCAGCTGCTGGGCAGTTGATAAGTGCGGCCAGCATTGGCAGCCGCCGGCGAAGAACAAGGTCCTTGCAAAAGAGTGTTGCTTGACGGATCTTAGCATAGCGTAAAGCAGGGTATCATCTAATTAAATTTCTCATCTAACAGCTCAGACTCTCGAGCAACTGTTGTCCTGACTTTGCGAGTCGTCTCCCGTACTCCGTGGCATCCAATAGTCAACAAAAATACAGCGGTCACCTTGTCAGCGGCCAAGCGGCTCTTGTTCTCCCCGGCGACGAATGAAGAAGGAGAGCGATAAGCTGGCAGCAATGGACTGGCAGGCTAGAGGGAGGACGGAAAGAACGCCCGTGCCCTGGCGACAGCCTACAGAGTACGGAGTACTCCGTATCTTACGTGTGGCTCAGTACGGAGTACGGCAAGTCTTGCTCTGGACAAGGCAGTAAGCACTGCCATGGCCAGCCAAAATGGTCCAGTCAACTGTAGCTCATCAAACCAAATTGCGCCAGATCGAAGAAAGTCGGCCTGAAGAACAATCATTCTGGCGGAAAACAAGACGTTTGCAATGTCCGAATACAGTGGAGTGGCCCGTAAAAAATACTGAAGGGCACCTTCCGAGTACCAGCACAACTTGGAGGTGTTATTGCATCTACTCCACTCCACCACTTGACTTATTTAGGGTCTCACGACGCGGTCAGTCCCGCGCCTTTGCATTCCTGGGCGTACATATCAAGACGTACTCCGTACCTTGCAGAGAGACAGAGTACATATAAAGTACAGACACAGTGGACACCGGAACCATATTAATCCCTCGTGGCTGTTGTGGCACCCTCTGGGCCCTTGTTGTGGAAATGGATGTAAATAAAGCGGTCTGAGCAGCTATTTCTCGTGCCGCGTCTGCCCAATTAATTCTTCTTCCACGGCTCTCACTTGGGACAGCAGAGACTGAGACAGCCAGGACCGGCAGTGACACGGCGCGTCTGGCGTACCCGGACGCGCCTTCCTCTTGTATGGGTACTTGATAGTACAAAGTATATGCTTAAGCTTTCTGTCTTGGGATTGTCCTAACATTGTCCTTTCTGTACGGAGTACTCCGTCTGAGTCCGTACATGTACATGCTCTTTCTTCTTCATCGGCTCTTCCGTTTGTTTCTCCCGACAACCCCTGCTGCTCCTTCCCAAGCCAGCTAGTTTAGCTGTTCCGAAAAAAAGGAAAGCTCCCCCCCCAAGCTCCTTCCTCTGTCTCGCTCCAATTCCCGTCGCGTCAGTGTTTCTCTTTGACCAGTTCTTTAATCCTCTCCCTTGTCTTCACTTTCCTTCTCATATACAGAGTATTCGCTTTTCCTTGTTGAGAACGCCTGCAGCTCTCCCTGCCACTCGCCCGCGCGTCACCGTTGGCAATTCCTGCATCCACCTTCCGGTTTACTGGGATTTTTTCCTGCTGGCCACGACCAACCAGCTGTCTCTCCGATTGTCTCTCTGACGGCACTTGGCCACGGCCGTCTGTCTGTTGCTCCGCCTCTCGTTTCTGAGAGGTCAGCAAGAAGAAACGAAAGCTGCCCCTCCCGTACGATCGACGACGCCTTTTCTGATCGCCCTCTCAGTCCCGGTTCTGCAACAGGCCGCCCTCGCCTGTGCATGCTGCAGTTAGACTGAGCGTGCAGAGCACTTTGTTAAGTGGCCTGGACCTGCAGCCCCTGCAGCTCCTGCAGGTTCTGCTACACTTTCTGCAGCAGCAATTTCCAGTAATAGCAATCCTTCAGCAATTCTTCAGCAATTCTTCAGCAACCTCTGCAACGTCCCCAAACGCTGCACGGCGAATCGCCAAGGCAGTGACGGAGAGGTCGCTGGCGCGAAACCGTGCAGAACGAAGGCAAGGGACAAAACCGCGGATAAACAAAAAAATACACGGAAGCGAGCGCGAAGTCGCGGCCAAGACCCCAACAAGGACGCCCGCCACGCACATAGCACAGTGATCCCTCTTCGTCGAACTGAAAACACCTCTTTTCTTCTCTCATTCATTGCCCTGGCACATTTGTTGTTTTCCGGGCCATTTTTGGCCTCCCGCGGCTGGCCCGGCCTGTTGTCCGTCCCTTTCTCGTCGCTGTGCTGGCACTGCGGGCCAGTCTCACCGCCACAACTGAGCCCACCCACTCATCCCATCGCTTTCGGAACGGCCAGCTCACCCCGGGCATGAACTGGTGAGGTGACCAAGTCTAGTATATCAGGTCTGGCCGCCTGAAAGAGCCAGAGGGAGGGCAACAAACTGCCACGGAGCTGCCACTCCTCCTTTCGCATTGATACGCTTATGCCTCTGAATGGGCGAGGCTAGCCTGCCCACCGCGCTTGTGTTTGCTGGCTACTCTCGGCAGTCCATCTCACCACACCACAGGCGTGTGCATGTGAGGGGCCTTGACAACGCATCGTGCAGCAGGCCATGGTGGAGGAGATCCAGCTCGCCAACCCGGTTCTCTTTTCGATTCTCCGATAGGAATTTTGTTCCACCGTCAGTGCTCAGCGAGCAGCGCCGTCCTGGCAGCCCCGCCGCTCGCAGTCGCTGCATTTCCCGTTTCGTTGTGGAAAATCAATATTGGACCATATTGTTGTCACTCCTTTTGGCCTTCTCGTTCTTTAACGCCACCCCACCACTTCGCATGTTTTAGTCGGACTCGTCCTGTAACTTTCGGGACCTATCATACCCCTTGCCGCCTTGCAAAAGAGATCTCGCAGCGTTCGTGGGTCGAGCTCCTTCACCCACAATTCACTCCGCTGCAGCTGCCACGCCGTGCTGCACCACGCTCATTGTCGACAAGAGCCGCAGCAGCTGAGAGGACGAGCCTACCGGACCAAGGACAGACAGTGCACGCGCCAAGGACCTCGCAGGTCATCGTCACTTCCCAACAGTCCAACAGTAAGGTCACAGCCGAAGCAGAAATAAGGGGCTCCGAAAAACAAACACAGACACTATTCGCACTGCCTACAGCCTGCGCCAACCCTGGCTGGCTTCACTCCGTTCTGCGTGACCTTCTTTTTCTTCGTTCTTTATCCACCCGATTGAGCTCGGGTAGTTTTTTTACTGTCCTCCCCTTTCAGTCCTACCACGCAAACACACTCTTGACTCACACACACACTTTGTTTACTTTACACAACAGCGGTTGTGCTTGTGCCACACAACCTTTAATCTCCCCCACTCCCTCTCATCGTTGCCATACCAGCTTGCAGACACTGTTTTACCGCCGGCAGTCCTTCTTCCTTTCGCTCTTGGAGACTGCCTCTGCTTCATCCAGGCTCTCAACCCTCCATTGGCTCTTTGTTGACCCTGCCCAATCCTTTTCTTCGGCCCCCTCTTGACCTCGGCCAACAACAGCACACCGTGATCTCGGACTAGTCCCGCCCATCTGCCACGCATCTTCCAGCACCATTGGTCCTTATACTCTCCTTTCCAGCCACCGCAAATAAAAGCCAAAACGACTTGAGCTGCCTTGCGCGTCGTCCTCGCTTGTACATAGCCCGCAGGCACGTCCCTTGCTACACCGTTCGCTATGCTCGCCGAGCTCCTCGTTGAGCCCCTTTGCCGTCTGCCGACTCCTTCTATGAGCACAACACTCGTTTTATAGTACATTTGGCTTGCTCTTCTCACATTTCGATTTGACCTTCTCAGCACTCCTTTATTTATCACTGCCCACATTCCTTCTGTTTCAGGGACCATCCATTCTTTCTTCCCCTACCCCGTCCCATCAGTTCACACACCATGGCATCCTCCGACGTCGACCAAAAGTTTCTCGGCAAACTGGCCAAAGCCGTTGAGCACGACAACCCATTGCTGGCCGGTATATTGTTCAAGCTTCTCGGGTTGTCTGTCAGTCTCTCCCAACAGCTGGTGCAAGCCCGAAAGCAGCGCAGGCGGGACACTTCACGAACGCCAGAAATGCTCGAGCTGCAATTCCACATCATATGGCTGTCACGCGAGGGATACATCATGCTGGAGCAGTATGTCTTACCCGTCGTGGGCAAGTACGTTGAGCTAAAGGTACTGGCCTACAAGCTGCGTGCGTCATTCTACCATATCTTTAGTCTCTTTTACAATCAGCCACCCGTCTCGAGCATGGGCCTCTCCACGCCCGACTTCCTTTTGACGTCGTCCGCCGACCAGACACCACCACAGCTGGACAAGGGCAAGGGCATTGCGCGTGACGAAGACCTTGCCAGCTCACGGTCTTCTCTACAACCAACGCATCCCATGGAAGGCGGACCCGTCAACCTGCCACCCGGGCTCGGGCCGGAACCGCTGGCTGCTTTCCTCTTACCCACCGGCGACTACTTGCCTCTCACAAACCGCTATTTTACCGATGCCATCAACATCGCTGAGAGACTTCTGTGGGGCTCGCACTCTCTACGTCTGTCTATCAAGACAGAATACGCCGCATTTCTCTACGAGTGCGTGCACGACGCAGACAGAAGCCGCAAGCTCGCAAAAGACACCATTGCCGAGGTTTACGAGGCCACCGAAGGTATCGACAATGACATGTTTAACGACGCCTGCGAGCTTGTCACTGTTCTTGGCAAGATGATGAAGCGGGGGCTCAGTTCCAGCACGTCTCGCGCCAGGGCCAGCTCAGCAGCCGAGCCATCACCTTCCCAACAGCAACAACGACAACGACAACATCAGTTGGATCCGCAGCGGGCGCCAGCAAGAGCATCGTCCGCCCGTGGCCGACCACCACCAAAACCGCCATCAACAAGGCCGCCGTTGCACGACGACGACATGGCTAACTTTATTTAAGCGCAAATTGCGACTGTGGCTCGCTTGTCTGCTGAAGAACTCCTTTTTTTTTACTTCTCCTGTGCCTCAAAAAGCGCTCTTGTCGTATTAGCCATACTTGATTCTTCTCTTTGTTTTAATAGCTCGTTTCCTTTGTCCAAAACAGTCCCTTGGTGGGCAGGCCTGATATCGGAAAGTTAGACTCTCTATGCATTCTTGGGGAGTTATAGGGGTTGCGGGATCTTTTCACCATTTCGGGCAGTATATACTTTTCTTTTGGTTTTTTCCTTTTATACCGCTTTCTTTTGGCCTGTACTTATTGTACTACCTTGTACTTTGGTCTGGGCTTTTGGTTGTGTTTGAAAAAGGCATCGCCGTGTCTCGAGAATCTCTTGCGTATCTGCTTGGATAATCTGTATACAACTACGTATTTTTGTTTTCTTTACAACTCAAGGATCTTCTCTCGTTTAGACGGTACTCCGTACTCTGTCAAGTATTGCCGAAAGTCACAGCGTGAATATGTAGTGCAAATCCACTGCACCATTGACATTAACAAGGTATCTCTAACCGGAAGGAAACAACAAAGAACTAGAAGCAAGTTAAAATCTACGCACATAGTGGTAGTTGTTTACAACCAAGCCACCTCTAGAAACATGAAAAGGACAGATCGAAAACTATGTTGTCTTTTCCTCTAGGCTGCCATCCATCGAACTGACCAGCTCACCAAGAAACGCCGCCGCTGCTGTTGTTGTTCTGTGGGGACTGATGCTGTCGTTTCTGCTGCCGGCCCTGCTGCCGGCCCTGCTGCTCCCTCTGCTCCCTCTGCTGTTGCCCGCGCTGCCTTGCCGCTACCTTCTCTTGCAGCGTCTCCCGGCTGATGAAACGATCCGTCTCCTTGTGGAAGGCCCGCTGCAGCGCACCCCATCGGTCCGTGGCCACGTGTGGGTCCTTCTTGATCTGGTTTATCAGCCGACGCACAAGGTCGTCGTCGGCCGCGGTCCACGACGCCGACGGATTGTTTTTGTAGCTTTTGCCGCCGTCATCCCACGTGCCCCACTGGCCGTCTTTGCCGCCGCCGCCGCCGCCGCCGCCTCTCAGCTTATTCGTCTCCGCGTCCAAGCCCGCCCAGGGGTCTTTGTAGCCGCCACTCCCACCAGCAGAATCCGGGGCGTCGACAATACCAGCCGTGTCGGCCGTGACAACGCCCCATGTGCCGTTATTGGCCCAGGAGTAGTTGTTGCCGTTACCGCCGTCGCCGCCAGTCGTCTTGTTGTTCGTGTTGTCGTCGAATGCTCCCCAGGCATCGCCGCCACCATTGCCACTGCCGCTGCCATCATTTCCAGTTGCTCGGGAGTCGTCGTTTCCACCCTTGTCCTTATCAGCACCGGGAATACCCCAAAAGTCCTCGCTTTTGAGAGCATTGATGTCGCCATTTGTGTTGTCGCCGGCACTGTCGCCCCATGCGTCGCCCCAACTGTTGCTCGTGTCCTGGTTGCCATGGCCGTTACTGTTGTTATTGCTTTTGCTATCCCGATTGTCGCCACCCCAGCCCCAGCTGCCAGCATCTCCAGTATCTTTGCCCTTGTCGGCACCTTCCCAAGTGGTTTTTGCAGAGCCACCCCAGCAATCATCTACCGGCCTGCTGTTCTTGGCTCTATCGTTATTGTTTTTCCCATCTCCCCGTGTATTGGTGTTGTTGTCGCCATTTGTGGGAGCAGCACCCCAGTTGTCACTAGAGTGGCCGGCGGTGGCATTATTGTCTCCCCAGGTGCCACCGTCGTTGTTTTCTTTCACACTCCAATCACCGCACTCTTCTTGCCCATGATGTCTATGCCTGGTCCGGCCTATCCAATTGTGGCTGGTGTGCCTGGTTGGGCCTCTATCGTCCCAATGTGCTCGGTAACTCTGGTTTGGAGGGGAGCCGTAGTACTGCTGGCTGTAGTAGCGATCATTGCTGTGTCTTGCTTTCGGCCCCCAATTGTGGTACGGCCCATCAACCATGGCCCACGGCGGCACCGGTGACGTGTGGGACCCAGATGATTGTGCCTCGTGGTGTTGCGGCGGAGATTGGTCTGTCTGGGAGTAGGGGTTGTACGCCGGTTGTGGCATTGGATGGTAACCTGGCGATGGAGGAGCTCCTCCAGGGGGCGGTGGTGGGTACGAAAAGTTGAAGGAGAGGTTGGCACCGGGTGCATAAGCTTCAAAGGGACGCTGGAAGCCGTAGGGCATGGAGTAGGCCGGGTAAGGAGCAGGAGGAGGCAGCGCATTTTCCGGGTAAGCGGCCGGATATGCAAACGGCATATGACCCTCAGCTGGGGCTGGCACGGGGCCAAGAATGGCGCCGTTGTCTTCGATGCTATTTACTGCTGCGCTTTGCGGCTCCGTTTGTCCATTTTCGTCTGCGGGGGGGAGCGCAGGGAGTGCCTCTCCGTCCTTCTTGCTGTCAGTCTCCTTTGCTTGCTTGTGAGAACACCCATGTCTGTGGCCATGATGGTGGTGACCATGGCTCTTCTTCTGGCCACCATGGACAGCACGCAGGTTAATCTCCCGGTTTCCTGCGCCGTCGTCGTCCACATCCGTGTAGACGTTGGAGGCGCGTCCACACGACGAGCATCGTATCGATGAGTGGTGTCGCTCTCGCCTAGCTGCCCGGCCATGTCTATGGTTGGAGTGCCTAGCTTTACGAATATGTCGGGAGTATCGAGAACGACGGTCATGGTCGCTGTCGCTGCAGCTGCTGCAGCTGCTACTGCTACAGCTATTGCCGTTTCTCTTTTGGGTCTCGTCTCTATTGCTGCTTGTGTTGTCAGCTCGAGCGCTGGTCCGTCTATGGATACCGTTTCTGTAAAGCTTGCGAGCAAGACGGCTGACTTCGCTCTCGATATTGCTGTCGATACTGCTGTCACTGTCCCGGTCGTGAGACTGGCTCCGCGAGCGGCTGTGCAGGCGGCTTCGCGAGTGGCTCCTGCTGCGGCGTCGCTCGAACCTTGCCTTCTTCTGTTTCTTTTTCTTGTTCTTGTTGTTCACATCCTCGGCGTTTCCATTCTCGTCTCCTTCTTTCCCGATGTCGGCTTCTCCTGCGCCAGCGGCGACAACGGCCAGTGATTCAACCGGCTCCTTGGTTATCAGCGTGATCGTCGCAGAAACGGCGGCATTCTCAACGGTGACGTTGGCCGAACTGGTGTTGACGACAGCTTCGGCGTTGTTTGGCGTTGCGATCGGTGCTGCTGGAAGCCCCTGCAGGCCGAGTTGTTGCTTCTGCTTGCGCAGTTTCTCCAGCTGCCGTCGTTGTTTTGCCTTTCGGTCAACGACCAAGGGTCCACCCCACAGTATATTGAGCGGCTCAAAGCGCAGATCGCGCGGATCACATTGGCTGAGGTCGACCACGGGGCGAGGCATGGCCGTTGGGGGGAGAAAAAGGAGGGCCGGCGGCCCTTGAGGTAAAAGTAGCGAGGAAACACGATTGCAGATCGGACTTGATGAGAATCTGAGAAGATATATCGTTTCGAGATCCAGGATCCTGTCTCCAGGATGTGTGTTGGGAAAAAGGTAATTTGATGCTTCAAGACAATAGTTGTTGACACGGTGTTGCTTTGTTTACGGTGACGGGGTGTTGCCTGGTTGGGTGAGAGAAGAGATTTCCCCACGTGTCAACCTTCACGTGCCACATCTGGAGAGAAAACTGGAGAGAAGAAAAAAGACAGTCAAAAAGATACACCGATACTGGGAATCGAACCCAGAGCCCAAGAATGAGAATCTCGAATGTTGGCCGTTACACCATACCGGTCTCCTCGCAGGAAGGCAGCTGTCTTGCTCCTGTAGAGTTTGGAAGTCAAAGGGCCTTTATATGATTGTGTCTTGCTGTCCTGTCCTGTGCTCCTTCGCAAGTGCTCTCGTTGGCATACAATGGAAGAGCGAAGGCAAACGAGGGAAGGAGCGACCAAGTGCGGAACCTATCCCGAATGCGGCAGCTACGCAAAACATCAGGGAGAAGAAAGCTCGGCCAATCACGAACTCACGATGTTTATCAAACCTGAAAAGGGGAAGTCAACAGAAGCTTTGCGTAAAGGTCCTCCGACGGGAGCAGCCCTTCCTCTTCTGATGTGGTCATGTGATCAGTTACACCAATCCAACGAAGGGCGATCACGTCCGAAGCAGACAGGACAGACCCTGATGATCGCACCCTAACATCTTAGTCTGTGAGCGTCGATTGCCGCCCAGCCTTTTAAGTTTTAATGGCGCCGGCGGGGTTCTTTGTTCGGATCCCTTAAGGGATAGGTAGCCCATTCGGACTGCCCGCAGCCGAGGAGCACAAGGCACGACACGATCGTGATGGCTGTGGACCCTGCGGTTGGAATGGGGCAAGACCTCTGAGTAAGCATATTCGCGGGGAAGTCACAATGCTTGTGCTGGGACGTCACAATGCTTGTACTGGGACGTTTTGTTGAGAATCTACGGGACACAGTTGGGCTTTCCATCCGTTCTTTTACTTGACAGCCGTCTTGGATCCTGTCAAGAGCATCAAGCGCGAGCCAGGAACATCCAACGTCAACAAAGACACAACAGGATGTCAAGGGATGGAAATTGAGCGAGTTCAACGAGTACTTCGAACGACTAGGAAGAGACTTGGCGCGGATCGAGAAGTTCCCGAATAGGAAATGACGTCAGGCCTCAGTTACGCGTAAAACACAGTGAAGATGGCCAGCCTCGCCGTAAGTGGGGCCCTTCAGCCCTTTCGAACAAAAGTACTCGACACTGTACCTACGCCACTGGTACACAAGGCCGTGCATGGACGTATAGAAAGACACAGAAGCGCACAGGTTGGTGTCGTCATGATGGCCAATTCCTTATGGTGAATGAGAAATCGAGCCAATCAAATCACTAGCACTATAATGGCGGATGCTTCGTACGAAGTACTTTTGTCCTGTTTGTTGATGGACGATGCTGGTACTTTAACATGGCTAAAGAGCGAACTCGCGTAATTGCCTGGTCATCTGGTACAGAGAAGCTCTACGTCATGCTGGAATGCTCCCAACCTCGGTACACATCTGGACTGTGCGTCTGGACCACAGTCTGGAGTCGAGAAGTGGCAAGCTTCTTTTACATGACGTAGCTATGTTCACATGTCCAAAAGAACGCAGCTGCCTAGCCGTCAATGCTGTATATATAAGGGGTTGCCTTGCTCCTGTTCCTGGATATCTTTTCTTCTTCATCATCATCAACAACTTCTCAAAACTCAACCTTTTACAATAACTCTTCGCTTCACGCAACCAACTCAATCACAATGGATACCCTCAAGAACGCCGGCAACTTTGTTGCAGACAAGATCAACAGCGCCACCTCGGAAGTCTCGAAGGAGGCCAACAAGAATGTTGCCAAGGACAGCAATGCCTCCGTCGGCGACCGGTATGTTCATCTCCTCCCTCATGTTTTCTCGCCTGGCCCTCATCACTAACAATTCGCAGCATCTCCAGCGCCGGCAGCGCCGTCAAGGACAAGGTCGATGCCAAGGGCTACGATGCGTCTGCTGAGGCCAACAAGCAGGCCGCTACCCACTAAGCGAGTCCATCTTTCAACATCTTGAAGGAAAAGCACCGTTCGGCAATGGTTTCTTGGCCGAAGGGGTCCGATTCAACTGTCAAATACCCACAATTGCGTCAAGCTTAAAGGGTTGTTTCGGTTCTAGATAGTCAATAAAAACAGCTGAAAGTAAAGAAAAGACGATGTGACTTTGGTGAGATGCGACTTGGTGGGTGAGAATGCGGGTTAGCAGACGAGTAAGACAAAGTTAAATTTAGTGCGTGGGTAGTGCACTCACATCCCGTCCTCCGCAATGGCCCCACAATTTTAATCTGCTGCCCAACTTCGCGACCTGCTTTTATTTCTGTTCCTACAGTACCAGGTACCTAAACAACACACGACGACAGCGACAAGACGAAGCAACACTGGACCGCTGACTCCAACTTTTGCCTCACGATAGATATCACGACCATGGCTTCTCCCGCTGTCGCCGCTGCTGCCGCCTCCTCCTCGTTGCATTCGCTGCCGCCCGACCTCTTCGACCAGACGACGCTCGTGTCTCTGGCGTCCACCGTCGTCATTCTTCTGGCGGCCTACGGCGCGTCGCGCGCGGCGCTGCCGGCCGGCGGCACCAAGACGAGCACGCGCGTCCTCTTTATCTGGCACGCCTTTGACGCGCTGATCCACTTTGTCCTCGAGGGCAGCTTCCTATTCCACTGCTTCTTCAGCTGGCTGCCGCTGTCGAGCCTGCGCGTTGGCGACCTGACCAGCGGTCGCTACTACCTGACGCAGCCACACGCGTTCCTGGGCCACCAGGACCGCATCTACGGGCCGCAGGCAGGTGCTGCCGACAGCGGCGGACTGCTGGCCCCGCTGGCCGACCTGTGGCTGGTCTATGCACGTGCCGACCGCCGCTGGGCTGGCGCGGACCTGGGCGTGATCAGCCTGGAGCTTCTGACGGTGCTGGTGGTTGGCCCGCTGGCGGTGTGGGTGTGTGTGGATTTGGCGCGGGGCCGGCCGCGGGCCAACGTGCTGATGATTGTGATTGCCACGGCCGAGCTCTACGGCGGCTTCATGACCTTCTGCCCAGAGTGGCTGACGCAGAATGCCAACCTGGACACGAGCAACTTTATGTACAAGTGGGCATACCTGGTCTTCTTCAACGTTCTGTGGGTGTTTCTGCCGGCATATGCGCTGTGGGTGGCGGCGGCCGACATTGCAGACGCATTCGCCGTGCGGGCAGCACAAGTTACGGCAAAGAAGCATAAGTAGGCGTGTGAGAGGATGGAGGAGAGAGACAAGACGGGGGGGCTACGAACTCAGAGACCGGGGGGGTGTTTACGAGTTCGAGCAGGTTTCTATGGAAGTGTACTCCGTAATGGCAAAATAGTAGGGGAGAATGAAGGAGTATTGGTATATCTTTTTGTCTAAATTGTCCGTTTCACTTTGTCTTCTCCCATTGTCGTTATGAGAATGAGATTCCCTTTGCAATTTCCAGAGCAAGCAGTTGGCCTGGCTGAAGGACCTCGTCTGGTCACCCATGTAGCCTGACTGGTCGTTCTTCCTCCTTACTCCGTACGGTGCAAGAATTAGTGCCAAGGTGGAGAACCAGGGCTTGTGGAGAATACAAGGCTCCTGACAAGCACTACATACAATTTGCTTACCCCTTGGCGGGACAAACTCTAGCAACTCTCCTGGTTCTCTTGGCCACCCAAGATATGACTTTCCCCGGACTTGGCCGCTTCCGCGACCTGACAAGTGACAGGCCTGGCCATTGACAATCTATGGGCGGCTCATGATTTCTTACGTGGGGGCTCAAATCACGCAACAGAGGAAGATGTTAGTGGTGAGAGGAAGCAGAAGTGAGCGCGAGCCTGATGCAGGCTTATCAAGAGGCATGAGTAAGACCGCAAAACGGTGTGTCCTGGTAATGAAGTGAAGTGCTGTCTCAAGCTGGTAGCCAAAGGTGACCGTGATCACCCGATGGCAAGAACCTGGCCAAAGAGCGAGATCGACCACGAACGTCAAGACCTTTCAAATCATTCACACAATCACAGGCCGCTTCCTTCTTCTGAACAGTAGCTATGCATCTCTCCGGGTTCTGCGAGATTTGCGACGGCTCTTGCTGTTTCCTTTGGCCATGGATCCAAACTGGGACGTTCCGGCATCAGCAACTTCCGTTAGGTGGGCAGCACAGCAGGTTGACCAGGATGACCCCCGTTCGACGTCGGGGCTTTAACCTGGTTACTCTTCTGATCTTTTTCCTCCAAGAGAGACAGAGTTGACAAATATGTCAGTTCTATATTTGTCCATGTGTCAATCAAGATTATGAATGGACTTGATGAGCCGATCCGATGGCTGCCGCTGGCCGAGTGCGTCAGTCCTTACCAACTCGTCAAGCTGTATGGGCTTCTCATCACCGATCATCACGTCCTCGCTCATATGCCGTATTCCTGCCAGGTTATGGTCGTCCTGTCTATAGGCCTCCGTGGGGTGACTGTCGGACGATGGGGAGTCGACCGGCAAGCCCTTTCTTGGGACGGAAAACAGTGGGCTATGAATCGAATGGATAAGGAAGGAAAAGGCGTGAGATGTCTTGTCATTGCCGAGACCAGAACGGACCTGCGTTGTCGATGACGCACGAGCTGCCTCAAGGTAGCCACTTGGACACAGCACGCTTAGAATAGTAACAAGGCCCCCTGATGAGCAGCGAGCCGGCTCTCCATAAGAGTGGCATATCAGGCAATCCTGATCTTTGTGGACCGTGGAGATGGCTCTCTTTTCTTTTCTGCTCATTCTCTTTTTGCGTATCGGTCAAGTGTAGATTTTCAATCTACTTGCGATGCACGAGTCCAGAACGGCCGTTTCTTCGTCTTTTTCTGATGTTTCGACACACGGCCTGCCGAAACAGCGGAATGGGCGTGCAGGCTTAGAGGCTGAAGAGACAGTGATACCAGAGGTCAAGATAAACATAGAGAGGAAGAGCAGACTGGCAAGAAGGAAGAAAGGAAAACGCCATATCTCGCGGCGGATCAACTGTGCTCCTAACTGGGAATGCCAAAGCACCGCCTCGATCCACGTCCCACTATGAACGGTCTACTGGAAGTAAAGATCAGCCCGGTCCCAGCCGTGTCCGATGCGCAGCAGACAAATGTCCAAAAAAATTGTTGGCGAGAGAGAGTGCAGGTCTGTGGTTTACATAAGCAATCATTGCAGCTTATTCCTGCCTTTTTTGGTCGTCACGATGTGGTTGGTGTAGGGCCAGATGTCGTCGCTCCTGCCCGGGCCGTTTGATCAGCACAGGGAGCAGTCAAGATATGCACTAGTTCATATCGGGACTAGCGCACTTGCCTCCCATGTGCCTGTGAGCATTGCCTTGAGGGACGGGAGGCCGAGTTGCGAAACCTCGAAGCGTTACAGAATTGCTTCATCTCCAATGCACAGCTGCCTTTTCCCGACCGGATCAATTCACTTCCTCGCTACCCCCGTCTAGATCCTTGACCAATGTCCTTCTCCAGCCAAGCACTCCCAGTCGCACACAGCATCTTTTCGGCCTGGCCAGCCGGGACGGAAGCAGGATCAGACCAAGATGTTGGGTGACCTGCAGAGCATCCTCGATGAGGCTACACCTTGAGGGTGGGCAGTCGGGGTCAAGGCGGCTTCTTCCCTGAGTACGCGAGATGGAGGGCCGCCAACAGCCATGCGAGCCTCTCTACAACAGGACAGAGAAATCTCACCGACGTCAACAAGCAATGAGATATTGACGAGCTCCAGGCACCCTCGGCTTCCTTTCCTGAGTCCTGCCCGGTCCTGTCCTCGACCGTGGTGTCTTGTTGGAAGACGTCTCGGCCATCTCCCCAGTCCACCCACATCTAGAGCCTGTGGGCCGTTCTTTGCCCCCCTTGGCTGGCTTGAGACGTCGTTTCGTCTTTTCCATGGTCGTGCGTCGTGGCGAGAGAGAGCCATCTCCAGAGCAAGCAGAAGCAACGGCTCTAGCTTTGGCTGATCTTCCTCTCCATTTGTCAGTTCCCAAGATCTCTTCCCTTTTATCTCCTCTTACATGTACTTGGAGACAGCAGCTTCTCCACACGCACCCATGCGCTTGTCCATGTACTGTCACACCATCACAAGTCTTTTCTTCCCTCTCGCTATCTCTTTCCCACCTTGCCTCTCCGCCTCTTACTTCACCCATGTTCCTTGTCCCTGTTGCTTTTGACTGTTGTCTGGTTGAGGAAGAAAGAAACTCTGGTTCCGGGCCACGCGCACACCCTCTCTCTCTCCCACCCTTCCTCCGCCTTTCTCTTCTTACACCCACTCAGTGGTCTCTTCTCTTTGACCCGTTATCCCCCCAGCTATCCGGACTCTCTTTTTTTCCTGCCTTTCTTTTCTTCTCTACCCTTTTCCTATTCCTCTTCTTCTTTTCCTCCCTCCCCTCACCACCCTCGTTCGACAAATTGCTCGACGACATCGCGACCTCGACGGCCTCTCGATATCCTTTCCTCCGCGGGCGGGTTAGATGACTTGACCGAACGACCACAACGGCGAGGAGAAGCAGATTCTCGACTCCGTTGCCTGCTTCGTGGCTCTCCTTTTCAACGCCCGACACTCGACATCAACCCGAATTGTCTTTTGTTTTCAGCCATTCCGTGGTCTCGCGATTGTCTTACAACACTCGACACCTCCCTCAACCATTCGTCTTTCACCAACGCACTCACACGCACACACGACATGGACAGCATCCGGATAGGGTTCCCGGCCGCCTGGGCGGCCGCACACGGCACGCTCTCATCGTTGGCAAGCCGTGACAACCTGCCTCTGATGATACGTCAAGCGCCAACCAACACAACCAATCAGCAGATGCTCATCAACCAGCTACGGTTTGCCGCCGCCAAGTCAATTCGGACGTCCACCATAATATTGGCCGCTTTCAACGCCCTGGCCGCCTTTGCCACCGCCAGCGGTATCGTCTATGAGGCGTACTCGAACAGAAAGCGACAGAAGCGGAGGCCCCGCGTGAGGTGAGGCTCGCCTTGTCGACTTCTATCTGTCAGAGCCGGCCAGCTGACTATTCAAGCAGTAATGAAAGCAGGACCGCGAACAAAGTCATCCAACCCTCGGAACTCTATGCTCTCATCGTGTCCTGTGGCATCATCATTCAAGGTGCTGGCTTCTCGGCGGCCCAAGCCCAAGGACTGGAGAGCTTCGTAGTCGACGGCTGCACTCTTTTGTCTCAGTTCATGCTACCCGGTAAGCCTATGACTGTCTCTTTATATCTATTCGAGGTCAGCAACTGACTGCCCAGCCGTCTTCATTGTGCCTTACATCCAACTCATCTTTGGCGTCGAGTTTGCCATCCGCGGCCTGCGCAAGCAGCCCTTCCCCGAGCGCGGCAAATACTCCACCACCATCTGCCTCGTCATTCTGGGCATGCTGCTCCTGACCAACTTCCTCGTGGCGGACTTTGTGCGATCTCCCAATGTCTGCTTTGCGTCTCTGTTCTTCTTCGTGGCCGCCTACTCTCGAGGCTGCTTTGGCTTACTGCTGGCCATTTCTGTCGTGCTGGTGATTTGCGTGCTCATCATTTTTGTGCGTCTCACCCGCACCGTCGATATCAAGCCAAAAGAGCGTGTCTCTGCGTCTCGCATGGTCTACTACCTCGCTTTGGCCATCATATCCAACGTGAGTTCTTTGATAGCGTCCTGCAATGCTTCGTTCCACCGTGCTAATATCTCAAGACTTTTATCATTCCCTTTTTCTTCACAATGGCCTTTCAGAACGACCAACAGGACGACGGCACCCCGGGCCTGACTCTGTCCATGGTGGCTTCTGTTGTAGCCAATGTCTCGGGTCTCTTGACAGGTGGCCTGCACTTGTTTCTTCGCTCCAACACTCTTTCTGCCATCGGACCTCGCGACAAGATTGGTCCGGACGGCCGCCATCAGACAGAGACGGACTTTGACCGATATGGCGGTGCCGATGACGAGTATCCCGGCCACGCCATGGGCCGTGTCGCTAGCGAAACCGATCTTCGCCGCATGCTGAGCTATGCCAGCCTTATCAGTGGCTCCGTCTACGACAGCAAGGAAGACGTGCTAGACATGTCGCAGACAAATGGCAGATACGCACCCCGGCCGTACATCTCGCGTTCGAAACCAATCCCTCCCTCCAAAACCGCCTCTATGATCCGAGCCCCGGGTGCTGTTCGAATGTCGTCGGCTACGGGACTATCGGCCTCGGCGCTCTCAGCAGCACTGGCCCGCAATATATCCCGGTCGCCCACCCCATCCGATGCTGAGTCACTGCTTCTGCTACCTGCTACAACATACACCCCCGGAACGGCGAGAATGGTCTCGACAAGCCACAACAGCAACGGGAGCCGGTTCGACGTGAGCTCACTGAAGCCGCCACCATCCATGAACAACCTGGCGAGCGGACGCCACCGGCGAAACTCGTCCATGGTGTCGTCAGCAACCGTACAGATCGGTCTGCGGCTGTCAAACGTCGAGGATCTGGCACCAGTCGACGCACAGATGCTTGATGAAAAGGTTTACAACCTACGGCTGGGTGACGCAGCACCTTTACCACCAGTACGGCCGCGGTCAAGGCCGTGGACCAGCCACGGCTGGCCACGACAGCCGCCACCACCTCCTCCTCACAATTCTCATCACAGCAAATGACTAGCCGCCTCGTTCTCGAGCCGATGGCATTCCAGGCAGCATGGATCCCGCGACCAACAGCTGCTGCCAACAACGGCAGAAGAATCTCGGCAGATAGGGACGACGTTGGCAGCCGGTCCGAGGTTGCCAGCCGCTCGCAAAGACGAAGGCCCCTATAAAGACGCGCGGATGAAGACCCTACCGCCAGTGCCACGGCCAGAAAGCCGCCCAGGCGCAGGCAACGATAATGATACCTTGGAGAATGACGGCGATGTCGGCATTGTTGCGTCGACTGTTGCCCGGAACGGCTACAAATCCGATGACGACATTTTTGGCGACGAGCGGCCGCAGCACAGCCCGACCAAGGCGCGACTGTTCTCAAAAACCCTGGCAAGCCCGCGAGGCATTGTCAGTCCGCGGGGCGTCGGCTTTGCATCAGTCATGCGGAGCAACAGCTCGACAGCAACGGGTGGGCGGTCTGTGATGACGGCAGCGACGACGTCAGATCCCAGCCAATTTCCGCCACCAGCCAGTCAGACACGACCAAACAACAAGATTGCCGGTGACTGGATGTAGTTTCTGGTCTCCAGCACGATCAGGCTGGCTGTGGTGTGACTTTCTTTTTCCTTCCTCTTCTCTTCTCTTCCGGCAAGCAAGACTCTGGACTCTGTCGCTGCCCTCTCTTTTCTTTCTTTTCTTTTTTCCATCTTTTACCTTTGATCGAATGTAGGTTTGTTTGTGAAGCCATTTGAAGATGGCACTCAAGAAAAGCAGAAGCAAAAGGCTGGCCCGGGCGAATAATCTGATTTTGCTTTTTTATTTTTGGTCGTTTCAAACCTCTTTTCTCTCCACCCGTCTCTCTGGTCTTCCTGTGACAAACAGCCACACCAGAGGCGGACATGTATTCTGCATTGGTAGGGCGTCAAACTTATACAACGAGCTGGATTTCCTTTGTTTCTGTTTCTTTTCTTTTCCTTTCCTTTCATTTTTCTTCTATCAAAGCGTCTCTTCCCTCTCTCCTTGTGATTTCCCTTGACATCGTCTAGTCTCTTCGTTATATTCCCCATAGTTTATGGCACCCTTGAACAGAGTAGCGGTTCTCCAAGTTTTCATATTCTTTATATCCTGAATCGTTACCACTTGTGCGTCTTGCATCTGATTGGTGATGTCGGTCTTCGTTTCTTTTTATTTTTGAGCGTACGGAGTAGCTAGACGAAAGTCAAGAAAGTAGTCGCCGTGAAAATGAGGCACATAGGTGTTTTGAGACACGACCAGGATGTGCCTTGTAATGGGAAGCCGCTTCTGCAAGTAGGTACGCTGATAATTACAATTCCCTTTTTCTCCTTCCGGAAAGAAGCACCGCTTCCTTTTACTTGTTTTTGCCTCTTGTATGGGCTCCCTTTACTTGTTCTTTGCCTCTTGTATGGCCGCCTGCCTCGCCTCCCACCGCTCCCACCCGGCCACCAGCACGTCCTCTTCAGGCGCAAGGTCCCGCAACCGCAGGAACTGGGCCGGCGGCTGCCGCAGCACCCACGCCAACAGGCCCGTGCCGCGCAGCAGCGACGTGGCCGCAAACCAGCCGGCACCGACCAGCAGGCCCGCCACAAAGCCGGCCACGACCTGCCGCCACGAGTGGTAGTGCAGGTAGACGCGGCTCCATGCGATCAGAAAGGCCACCACAAAGACCAGCACGCTCGAACCGACGCGTTCCGCGCGCGAAAGCTCGTGGCGGCGGTGCCAGGCGACTTCAGCTGGCGGTCGGGCGGCAGCCGGGGAAGAAGAGGGGGAGGAGGAGGATGTCTTTGAGCTGGGCGGCCGCTGCTGCTGCCGGTAGCGCACGAGGAGAAAGAGGGTGACGGTCAGCGCCCAGTAGCCGGCAAACTGGGCGTGGGAGCTGGGCATGCCGTAGCCGCGATGCAGCGGCAGGTGGAGAGGACAGGCAGAGCTTGCCGTTGCTGTTGTTGCTGTTGTTGTTGCTGTCGTGGAAGCAGTAGACGTCGACGTTGCGGTGCCATCGGACTCCGTGCCCAGGAGCGCCACCAGCAGAGATTCGCCGTAGTTGAGGTGGGATCCGTGGTGGTGGTGGTGTGGCCGCTCCTCCTTGATGATGCGCTTGAGCGCAAAGTTCACGGCCTCGCAGGCCAGCTGGCCGGCAAAGGCCAGGCATACCTCGGCCTCGCGGGTGCTCCAGACCAGGGTGACGTAGACTACAATGAGCGCCTGGGGCACGAGGGCTAGCCAGGCGCAAACGTAGGAGACGGGGTCGGACGGATTCTGGACGAGGCAGGGTGTCAAAGAACTGGCAGGTCCAGTCTGTTCTGGGTCAACCTACGTAGTATACGTGCGTCAGAGACAGCGACGCGAGAGAGCTTGGCTCGCCGCTCATGATTGCGGGTCTTCGCTAGGGACAAGAGGCGGAGTTGGGAGGTCGTTGGGCCGTGTGGTCTTTCGAAGGGGAGAGATTAGAGGCTGAGCGAGTCGGCTGAAGGGCGTCGCATTGTGCGAAACTTAGGGCAAGTGCAAAGGAAGAAGGTATTCGAGTAGGTATTTGACACGTGCAAGGGGCCCAAAACTATCTTAGGAGCTGTTACGGGAGAAGATGCATTAGGCGTATTAGGGGCAGGAACCGTTAATTTAGGCTGCCCATTACCGGGAAAAGTGGCGGTGCGACCATGTGACGCCACATGAAGTCACAAAGTCACGACGAACGCTGCAGTCTGGGGTCCAAGTCGACCTGGTTATTCGTAAAGTGAAGCTTTATACAGCACTCAGGCCTTTCCCGGGCTTCCCGGACGTTAGTCGTCGTCCCCAGACTCAGCACCGCTGGCTATGCTGGTTTCCCCCTTTGCCGCCCGCTTCTTCTCCCGCCGCCGCAGCTTCTTCGTCCGGTTCAACCGCTTCTTCTTCTCCAGCAGCTGCTCCTCCTTGGACTGCTTCTGTGCCGCGACCGCGGCCTGCTCCTCTCGGCGTGCCTGCTCGCGCCGCCGCAGAATGATCCGTCGCCTTTTTCCAGGGCGCGTGGTTTTGTTTGTATTCCTGCTCACGCCCACGCTTATTCTCGCCTCCTCTTCCTTCTCTGCAGCCGCCGCGGTGGAGCGGGAACCATTCGGCAGCACATTGGCCGCCAGCTGCAGCAACTGTGGCAGCGGCATGCCCGCCGTGGCGTCCGGCAATGCATTTTCTAGCAGCTGTCGCAACGATTTTGCAGACACCTGCACGACGGTGCGCGCCCGCCATGGCACCTGCCAGCCCCAGGCAGCATCGGTGGCCGCGCGGCGAACAATGTCGACACCATCGACGGCCGCGTGCGCGTAGCGGGCACGCTCCTCTGCAGACGGCTCTGGTACGACGTAGAAGCTGATGGGCCGTGGCGGGTTGAGCAGACCGCCGGTGGTGGCGGAAATGGTGGTGATACCAAGGCCAAAGTCGTCGCCATAGGCGCCGCCGCTGGCGGTGGCTTCACCGAGGTCGTCGAGCACGACGATGGGTGTTTCTGGTTCTGGTGGGAGAAATGATGATGACGACTCCTGTGTATCTCGTGCGATGGAATCCGTTTCTGTCGCTGCTGCTATCGGCTTGGTAGTGCCGCTGCTGGCAAATAGTCGAAAGGCAAATTCGGTGGCGGCACCAGCAGATGGCAATGTGTGTGCCTTTCTGTTCTCATGATCCTCTTCCTGGGTTGATGATGGTCCATTAGCTCCGTCGTCGGTTGAGCTATCGTTGTCCGTGATTTTGGTGGCCTTTCGCCTTGGCTCTGGCTCTGGTCGCGGTCTTGTCGGTGGGGCTACAGCCGCTCTGCTCAGGTCTAGATCGAGGCTGCGTTTCATGTAGGCATCCAGCGCGGCGCGAATGGCGTCGGCCGCGCCGGCATCATCGCTTGTTTCCTCGCTCAACGGCGACGCATCATTTTGGAACAGGTCCTCACGTCGAACCCTACTCTTCGTTGTCAGTGAAGGGGCTCCTAAGCCAGACACAGTCTTACAGGCAGATCGTCCTCAAGTAGTCAGCCTTACCTTCTGGCATGTTGCATCTCATCCATCGGCAATGGCATACAGACAAGACTGGCCTCGTCTCTTCTCAGTTCGTCGTTCCTGGTCGGTGGCGGCCACACTTGGTGCACATTCCTAGTCGTAGCCTTTTGAAGACGGGACAAAATGAGGCGATGTGATTCAGCCGGTGGCCGTGAGCGTGATCGCAGACGGCGAGGCTGTCAAGCGCAGGTAGGTATGGCGCCGACTGTCTAGAGTCTCTGGGCACACAAAAATGGAGATTTTTCTCACGAGGCTACGCCAGCTGGCCAACAGCTGGCGGCGACATAGATTAGTCATCTTGTTTACTTGGACGATGCCAGCGACAAGTTATGGCAGGTACAGAAAGGAGCGCAAAGGGTCCAGACGCAGAAAAGGGCGAGAAAGAACCCGGAAATCGAAAGCAATGTGTGGGCTCCATAGCACGGCGCGTCTCCCTTCGTTGCGCGTTTGTGCGTTCGGTCTTTGCCGTGACATGTAGCTCCAAGCGATACTTTTGGTAAATTTGGGGCTTGGGCGGCCTCCAACATTCTTTGCGCTCCGCTCCAACCTCTCAGCTGTAGGAAAACTCCTCGCCGATTCTTTCGAAGATGCGTGATTTCCGTATTTTATTTAGTAGCTTTACCAGTCTATGATCTTTTTTTTGTTCCTGGGCATATCTTGCTCTTTCCTACTCCGTAGATCTGGTGGGCATGCTGTTTTGCTCGCAGAAAAGGCAAGAGCTATGATGGGAAAAGACATGGGACTCCAGACACGACGTAAAGAGAAGGAACAGGAAAAGAAAAATCCCAGTACACGACAGCAAGGGATGGCTTTTCCTGACCATTCCGTTGGCTCCATCATGATCTTTCTGTGTGGCAGACACAGCTGAAAAGAAGCGGACGTGCCATATGAAAGTGGGCCGTAGCTGGCGAGCCTGTGTCTGTTCTCACGCGAAGTTCAGCTGAACAGGCCCGAGAGCCAAAGCCACATGCTTGATTGGGGAGATCGACGACAAATAGGAACGAGAAGGGAAAGAGGAGATAGAGAATGGGTTTGAAGATCTCGGCCAATACCCCTTTCGTTTGCTTGCCAAAAAGAAGCAAAAGAGGCAACCAAATGGATGATCGTAGTTCTAAGCGGAATGGCCAGACCTAAACCACAAAGGAATAAGTGGTTCTGGCGCTGGGCGGGTAAGTGACATATAAGCGATGATGTGTAGCGCAGTTTTTGTGTCACATTTCTGGCCTTTCAGCTGCCATCTTAGCTCTGACGGCGTCCCAGCAAAAAAAAAGTAAGAAAAAGAGTACCGACGATCGGACAGCACGGCGTAATATCATTGCATCTCAAATAGGAAATGGGTCGTCGAGCTCTATTTTCGCCCTGCATGGCTGGGTGAAGGAAGGAAAGGCTAACAAAGGAGAAGAAAGCGATAAAACGAGAGAAAAAAAAAAAGAAAAAGGACGGACATACTTCCCTGACCCGTCGTCATTCAAACGAAACATTACCAGTGCGGATCTGTTTTCTTTTCTCTCTCCCTTCACTGTCTTACCTCCCTTTTCCATCGTCTCTTCCATCTTCTCTTCCCTCGTCTCTTCCCTCTTCTCTTCCCTCTTCTCTTCCCTCTTCTCTTCCCTCTTCTCTATCTCTTCTCTTCCCTCTTCTCACCAGTCTTCCTCGTTTATCCGATCTGCCAAACCTCATCCATATATCCACCCGCTCCTCGCACAAATGTAACACATAACCGGGAAACAAACACAACAGCCGCGAGTCAATGTTTTGAAACGTGCCCTTTTTACCAAACCTGCGTGGTATTAGGAAGTGCAAACCAGGAATTTCAATACTTTCCACGCTGTAAGATATGTCATCGTACATTCACCCTCGTTTTCTCCTCTCCTTCAAAGCACTCACTGTTTCTAGCATTGTCCTCGCTTAGGTCTCTCATTTCAGTCATTCTCGGCACGGCGAAAGGGAAACGCAAACCAAAAAGAAAGACAAGAGACAAAGAATATAGACAGGCCGGTCGCAGGACCGGTCAGCTTATGATCAAGCAACAAGACACGAAGACACATCCGAAGCAATGAAATAACACAGATTATGGACGAGGAAGACATGGGGAATTGAAAGTTCAACCGCAGCACGAAATACCGGAACAAAATACACAACCATCCTGCGCCAACCCAATCGCTGTGCCAAATGGTCGTCATGCCTGCGCCTTCGATATACCCTGAACAATGACGTGAAGGAAAGAAATCTCAACAGCCTGAAAAAGAAAGCTAAGACAGAAAAACAACAACCAAGAAAGAAAAGAAAACAATCTGATGGCTAGGAAAAGAGAGAGAGGAGGGGCAGACACGCGCCGATCAGCATTGTTGCCGTCCTCTCCAAGCAGGTGCCCAGCGGCATATCTCGCACATTCGACGGGTCCAGAACCAAGGCGCAGATTGCCATCTCATCTGTTCAAGTCGCGATGATTTGTTCGGCAACTTCATCACGCAGCGCTCCAGGAATAGTGGTTCATCGTCGTGCCATCGAAGGAACCCCGTGGGGCTCCGTAACCGTGCGGCTGCGGTAGCGCATCGCTCCGGATGTTGTGGCCCGCCCGATACTGCTCCGGGAAGGAGTACTGCCGAGGCTCGCCGTGCTCATACGGCGAGGAGCTCGCATCGCCTGCCGCCGAGGTCCAGGTCGAATGGGGATAATAGTCTCGCGAAGGCGGGTGCGCTGCCGACGACGCTGATGAAGGGTTCGGGCCGTTGCTCGGTGCCGCCCCGTGCGTGCCGCCGGCAGGACCATAACCCGGATGGCTCTGTTGCGTCGGTATACCATGGTGTTGTTGCTGTTGCGGCACCTGGGGCTGCTGCGACCGTGGCGACTGTTGCTGCTGTGGTTGTTGGGCTTGCTGAGCCTGCTGAGCCTGAGTCTGAGCGTGCTGCTGTGGGTGAGGCAGCGGCAACGCTTGAATCGGCGAGTGCTGCTGCGACTGTGGCCGCGAGTGCTGTTGGGAGCGCGGTTGTCGTTGGTGAGCCGGCTGCACGGGCGAGTGTTGGGCCGCATGCGGGTGATGGTGTTGAGAACTCAGCTCACTCGCACCGCCGACGTTCAAATACGGTGGCGGGCCATATCGGTACTCGCTCGCCGTTTCGCTGCTCGTTCCGAGAGGTGTGGCGCTGTGTAGAGCGTCGTGGTTGCCGTGCCGAGGGCTCTTCAACGGCCGTGTGTGGTTCTCGACGTATCTCGGCACGCTCAGGCTACCACCGTCGTTGGCTGATGGCAGCGAGAGCTGTGGCGGCGGTGCAGATGTCCCTTGCACATACGCATACTGCGTTCGAATGTTGGATTGCTGGGGATCATTATCAACCAGAGACAACTGCACGGCAGGCATCGAGCCCTGCTGGATGGGTATCTCTTGCGGCTCGGCAGTGTAATGCGGCGACCCAGAAATCGGCAGCTTCTGGTACGGCTCTCCTGCGGACGACATCGGTAGCTGCGACGGGTTCCAAACCGGATATGAGCTTGCATGGTTAGCTTCACTTAAACCACGCGCGAAACCAGTCACAACTGCGTCACACAACAAATCACCTACCTTGACCGCATCGAAATCGGACTTGGCGGCATCTTTGGTCCGGCGGTGAACGTAAAAGAGGACCGGGGCAACTCCATCGCCAATGCTCTCGCCTTGTCTTGCGTCTTGACCGTCATCGGTCCAGCGACAATCCCGAGACCTGTCTCGACAAGGGCTTGTCCTCGGGAGCCCGCGCTTGAGCCTAGCAGAGGGATCTCTTTCCTAGTTTGGAAGTTTCGAGGACTTCGGCCACGGACGACAATTGGCGCGGTTGATGACTCGGCCAGAACGACCTTTGAGCCGTCGGCTAGTGTTGCAACGACCTTCAGGTGCAGCACAAAGTGCTGTTGCAGCTCCTTTCGGCGGCCATTGTTGGCCGTTGCTCTGCGTTTAGGAAACAGGTCAGCAAATTACCGCGACTCGCTCTTAGTTTTGACCCTCCTTCCTCAGGAAAGATATACCGTTTCAACTCACATTCTGAACTGAAGACGGCGCCATCCGATGGGGTAGATGGTATATTCGTTCTCTTGGTCCGGGCCATCGTCCTGAAGGGGAAGCAATGGCAAAGGTGCAGGCTCTTGGTCTGCAGCTTGGATAAGGTCGGGCGCGTTTGGAGGGGGCGTCTTCCACGGAATAACAACGAGGCGAATTTCATGGCCGTCGACAGACTCGATGGCAGACACGGTCAGTTCGGTGCTGTTGACTGGTACAGTCTCTTCGTTTTGCGACACGACCGACAGATGGCTCCGCGGCATAATAAGCGTCCCGCTGATTTGAAAAAGATTTCGGCGGTAACAGGTTAGTTCGGGCTGCATGCCCGAGCCGTCGCTGGTGCTGGCGGGCAAATCCGACAAAAAGAACATGCCGTGGAGCTGAGCGGACAGTTCCAGTTGCTGAATGTGGCCGCTTCGATCAACAATCGTGTGCTTGTCCGGGGCGCGCTTAAAGGCCAGAAGCTTGTGGCCTTGGTTCGCATTCACCTTGGCGCTGTCTTCCCGAATATCCTGCACCATTTCCGTGTACGGAGACACTTGGGAAGGTTGTGGCGGGTGCTGTGGTTGATGCTGCTCTATTTGAGAGTACGACCGCTTCAGGCTGGGGTAGTTCTGGTGTGTTGACAGGCCAGGGTGTTGGAGAGAACCGCTAGCACTGGATGTCGAGTGGTGCCTGCCGTACACGTCTGTGTTGTCCTGGGGATAACGAGTGTACGGATACGCGGAGGCATCGGTCCTTGGCCGATCGGATTGCGGCGATGGCGCTTGGGGTGCTGCGCCGGCCGAGTTGGCGAGAATGGGATCCAACGCTCCCTGATGGCCAAACCGTCCGCTGCTGACCTGCATCGGACTGCCATAGTTGGCCCAAAGACCATGCGTGGTCTCTGTCTTCAACTCTGTCATGGTGGCTGTATAAGTTGCCGCTGTCACGGAAAAACATACGAGGTGCCAAAGTTGGTTCCGCCCAAAAAAAAGGCTCAAGAACAGAAGAGCGAGGCGAATGCGGAAGACGAAAACCAATGAACAGTCGGAATTGGCATGAGGCAGACGTTCGAGCCTGATGCAGATGAGCTGCTCGCCGGAGGCCGAGAGGCAAGGAAACAGACGTCGGGAAAACAATACGGAACTGGAGGAAACAAGTGCTTCCACCCGCTCTGTGCGAAAGAGCGATTTCCTCGTCCGCAAGGGAACGCAACGGGGTCGTGCCGAGTCTCTCTGTTCTGTTTGCAGATGTTTCTGGTTTTGACGTGGTATACTCAGGTCGGAACGCAACGTTTCCAGAATCAAACAGACAAAGAGAAGAAGGTGACGACGGGGGTCCTCCTCGTCTGAACGGGAGAAAAGATTCCACGGTTGTGGATCTTCCAAGTGGTGAGAGGTCGTCTGCCTTGGTTGATGGTAGAGAGGAAAAGAGTTTGGTCGAATCAACGAAGAAAACCGTGCTCGACCAGTGTTGAGGAAAGAACGAAGTCTGAACGAGTGTTTGTTGATGGGAGGCTACCGTTGCAGGGCAAGGTGTGTTCTTATAAAATGGGACGGCAGATGGAGGGGGATTGTTTTGCAGCCCTGAACAGTGCAGTTGGAATTGGCAAGTGGGCCAGTCCAGAAGGCGGATAAGGGGGGGGTGGTAAAGGCAGCCAGACTGAGGGTGGATACAGGAGGGAGGCAGATGGCAAGGGTGGTGTCCTGTTGTCTCTGCTCTCAGTTGGGGCGTCTGCGCACGTCTTCTGCACGTCTTCTGCAAGGCCAGGGGCCAGCCAAAGGCAACAAAAGTCTAGCAGCAGCAACAAGTGTGGTTGTGAAGGGGTCAGCAGTTTTAGGGGAGGTTCTTCTTTGGTCGCCGTTTCCGGTGTGCAGCAAGCTTCCATTCACGGAAGGCGATCTTTGCTGTTTGCCTCGTGAAAGAAAGCCAGCGGCTTGGTCACATCAGACGTGTTTTGTTCTTGCTCCCTTGATGTTGCGTTGCTTTTATTGGGTTACTGGTCTGGTGCGTCAACTGAGTGTCAAGCTCTCAGTGGATCATAGGTGAGGCTTGGCTGTGTCTGTCTTGCTTGTTTAGGGAGCTCGTTGGTGTGCCGCGTACTTGTCCCTTGGAAGTTGGGTGAGAGCTGAGTGCGTGATCTCCTCTTCTAGGAAGCCGGATACCATACCGCACCATGTGAAAAGCGGCGCAAAATAGCGGGTGGCACGAAAAGGATGGCGATGAAAGTGGATTGGAAGGAAGAGAGGCAAGTGCAAGTACGAAACACCGGGCGCAGGCACAGGAATGCTGCTGAAGAAAAGAAGACCCTGAGAAGCTCTTGGGGTGACGGATGGAAGTGGAGAGATTCGGAAACAAAAAGTCAAGCGACGAAACAAAAAACAGAGGCTTGAGAGGTTGGGCAGCTGTGCTATCGGAGAAGCTAGGCCAGCACCAAATGGTGGCAAAGGCGATCGTGGGCTCCTGCCTGGGTGGATTGGGAGGCGCGGGTAGCAACAACGGTGACCTGAGCGAGTTTTCGATCAACCCTTGCATTTCTTAGGTGACAAGTGCTCCGGACGGTATAATATTTCCGCAACCACGGGCAAGCCCCTGGAAAGACGGCAACAGTGGGCGACAAGAAGGGCCGAGCAGTTAGTTGCCAGCGGCCGTTAGTTGCCAGCGGCCCCGGCCTCTAGCTAATGAGTCCTGTCACTCTGCCGGCTTTCCATTTTCGTGCTGGCAATAGAGCAAGTGCTCCGGACAAGGTGGATTCTGGTGATGTTGGTGAAGGGAGTTTGAGTTCTTGCTGGAGAATTTGAGCGGCATCTGCAGCAAAACACACTAGCACCACGGATTGGCTGGCTTTGCCAGGCGTGGTGCAGAATGTTCTGCGCCCCCAACTTTGAGAGGCGCAAGGAAAGACACGCTTGTCCAGGACAGACAAAAGGCCGTGGGCCACACTGAAAAGAAGACGCCTCTTCCTCTCTGTCACCCAGGCTTTCGAGGACCGACCAGTTCACACTCGCTCGACCAGGACCAAATTTCGAGCCGCACACCCCTTGAAGCGGCCTGTCCACACGCCCCCCTTTTCCCCCCGCGCTGGTCAGGAAGTCTTTCTTGCGCCCCAGACACTCCATGGGGAGTGTGCCGGCAGGGGTTTTGGCGAAGCACTGGACATGTAACGGCTGTCTCCAACTGAGAATGGGATGAGGTGAAGGAGGCACTGGGTCTCCAAATTGACGACCTACCACCCAAGGGAATAGTAGCTCGATCAACGAGCAATTCCGGTACTTTGTTCATGGGTCTTCCATATCGTTCTGTTCGTAACGAAAGCTCCTCTAATTTACGAAAAGCTAGAATTCTTCACTAGCAGTCCGCCCAGCATTCTGGCTCCCGCGTCTCTGTCTGGGCCCTTCGTGTTAGCAGAGGAACCGACAGTTCATTCGTCCAGTCGCAAGGCGACACCTCCGGCAAAGGCTCCATAGTGAACTCAAGGCCAAAGGGCACCTCGAAGAGAAATGGGTCCGTGGGCCCAGCACTGGCGGGGCCGTGTGATGAGAGTGTCGATGATAGTCGATGGCTGGAACGCGCTGGATTATTGTTTGGTATTGTTTGGGAGAGAGAAAAGAAATGGCTGGACGAACAGAAAAGACGGGGTGATTTGTAAGGAGTAGGGAGTATGCTTAAGGAGGAAAGAGCGCAGTTCTGAGGTGGAAGGAGCTCCTGGGAAAAGAGGCAAGCGCGAGCTAGGGGAGGAAGCCAAAAGCATATGGTTTTGAGACATGTATACTCCGTACATCCGTGATAATAAAGTGACTTGCAAACAGGACAGGAGCTCAAGCTGTCCACGCCCCATCACGAGAGATTGTCAACGGAACAGGCTAGGTACGGAGTAGGAAGGAAAGAGCAAATAGACCCCCTGAAGGGTGGGTGGATCCGTGCCGGAGAATACGGAGTAACACACGGAGGACGACTGGAAGCTCGGTTGCAACGTGCATGGAGAAGACGGGCCCTCGTACGAGTGTACGGTGTAAATATACCGTGCGCGGGATATGAACACGGTCTTTTGCTGTGATTGGGTAAAAATGCGGTTTTTTCATCTTTTTTTTCTTGTCATCTTTCTTCTCTTCTTTTCGAACGGGATGCCTTTTGCAGGCCAGCGCATGTATACGGAGTACATGTACATGTATATCTGCTGCACAGACTATTGCGAGTGGAGGCCAGCACCCTGATGCTTTAGATCGGCCACCAGTGATTGGCGTTGGAGTTGGCGCCGGCACCGCCGTCAAACGCAGCCGTTCACCAACAGGGTCCTGTGGAAGAACAAGCTGGAGGCATCGCACGTAACTCCGTACAACATGTAGGAAGAAGGCTGACAGTGCAGAGCAAGGAGCATGGAAAAAAGAGAAAAGGAGCAAAGTAGAGGTAATCAAATGACTTGGGGCAGGCGCTTGGGAGTGCGTCTGGGCTGCGGCCACAAATAGAGTGCAACTCTAAGGCCCTGATTCACGACTCAGGATTAAGGATTACGATTAAGGATTAAGGATTAAGGAACTCCGCTAAACCTTTTTGGGCACTAGTCTCGTGCATAACTTTATGCATGCA
>JADHKL010000121.1:0-44698 GCA_019925545.1 Ophiostoma angusticollis
CGGCGGCAGCAGCGCCGCTACCGCCTCCCAACTCCCCTGCCACATCAAAGTCTACACTGTTGCTAGGTAAGAAGTGGTGCTGTTTATTCCACGTCTGATCTCTCGACTTGCAGCTGGTCTGTATGCACACAACAAAATGGCAATCATGTGACCAGAAATCTTTCCTCTTTTTCAGACTTCTTAAGAATGATCACGTGTCGGGACCCAGCAATCAATGTCGGTGCTACTAGCGAGGACGACCCCATCGTCGTAGGGGGTCTTCGGGTCGTCCTCGCTAGTAGCAGCGACATTCAGAAGTCTGAAAAAGTTTCTGGTCACATGATTGCCATTTTGTTGTGTGCATACAGACCGTTTCGATTCACGTGCAGACCCACATAAGAGCCAGCTCGAACTCGACCCTCGATGTTCGTCATGGCTTCGCTATTCTTTCTAGCCTCTGCTTCCCACGTGTCCTTGGCTGGCAGACACGGCCGAGAAGCTGCAGAAAGCGGAGACGGTAAGGCACACGCGGGAACAGGCTCAACACGCATTTCTGGCGTCGACCGGTCAATCGAACGGGTGAAGACACATACAGCAAAAGGCCAAAAGCAGGAAGGAGACGGCGTCGAAACCGACGAGGCCCAGCTCCTACTGCGTACAGGCCATGCTTCGTGTCGTAGTGGAGCGGCTACTGCTCAGACCTCTCGGCGAAAACAGCCGCGACGGCTATTCGCAGTACGAGGCGGCTCGATAGTGACACTGGCGATGGCAGTCGATCGAAATGCGGGCGGGAACCAGCGCTGTTCACCTGCGGGGCTCTCACCGAGGGCATGTGTGCCGGTCCTGTTGTTCTGAATATGTCTGTCTATTTTTCCTGCTATTGTTTCGCGGAACTTAAGTTTGATATGCCCGGGTTGGCAGACACGGAAAAGAAGCTGTTGTTTACGGACGGCGCGTCTGGCCTTGCTGGTCTTGGAGCGGACAGACTACCCGCTTGCTTCCTTCTGATGCCTCGTATTGGACTGCTTGCTTCTCGTGTATTCTGTCCTTCTCTAGGCTGCGAGCTCGTCCACTTTGCCACCTTGTGATGCTCCGGAATGCTCGCCACTTCGCTGTCACCGTCCTGCCGAAACGATGAAGACGACGACGACGGACGCTATACCTGCGTCAGGCCTGACCGTTCTCTATGAGCCCGAGGAAGCTTCCACTGCCGTTGCTGAGTAGGTGTCTGCGCTTCCTCCGTGTGGCCGACTCACATCGATGCCATCGATTCCTCCGCTAACACGGCTCCCAGCATTGTGCTCGTGTCCGGCCCCGGCACGCACCCAGTGAAGACCTGGCAAAAGTCCTGGCCTGCGCCGCCAATCTCTCTCGCGCCACAGAACCCAAGCATCCCTAGCCGGAAGGGCTCGCTGCGAGGACTGCTTCGCAACAACTCGCTGCGGCGCTGCATCTCCAACAACAGCCTCAATGTCCGCGAACGCAGTGACGACGAGGTCCCGCCTCGCCAGCGCCACGTGCTCCGCAAGAACTACCCCGGCACCAGCCGATCCGAGTCCAAGCTGATGCTGCACACCTACTCCACCAGGGAGGAGCCGGGGCCGCGGCGCACCAAGTCAACGTCTCGGTTGAAGCTTGCCTTGCAGGAAGACGACGATGAGCAGAAGCAGCAGCAGTGTTCACAGCAGCACCAGCAGAAACAAACCCTGGGCCAGCGACCGGCAGTCTTCTGGCCTCTCGACCTCCTACCGGCGTCGTGTCCTAACACGCGCATAATCACCTGGGGCTGTCAGATGCTTTCGACGAAAGGGCGCCTGCTTCCTGCGCAAAATAACATCTTTGGCCATGCTGATGACCTGCTGCGTGACCTGTCATCCTTGCGCAAGAAGACGGGATCGACCAACCGTGCAGTCATTCTCGTGGCACACGCGTTAGGGGGTGTCGTGGTCAAAGAGGTCTGAATATCCCTGTGCCTCTTTCCATAGTCCCAAGCCTCACGCAATGTACTGACGGGCATTATCTAGCTACTCCGCCGATCAGACGGCTCTTTCCAAAGACCTTGCAATGCCATCCTACACTCGCTCGCGGGCGTTGTCTTCCTCGGCTCCCCACACCGGGACTGCCCCGAGGGCACGCTGAAAGATGTTGTCAAGCACCTGGCCGCACTGTCGATGGGCGTCTCTGCAGAGGACGAGGTCCTGCACGACCTCTACGGCGTGAATGACGGCGCACTGGAGAGTGGCCGGCAGGACTTTGTGCGGCTGTGGAATGACTACAACTTCCGTGTCAAGACCTTCCAAGAAGCACCCAGCAAGGGTGATCAGTACAGCGTAAGACATTCAACGAGTGCAAATCACAATGGGTACCATGTACTTACCACAACCTTAGCACCTACGAGCAGAGGCTGCATCGTTTGGCGATCCCCGAGAGCGCCGCGAGCCTATCGAAGCCGGACCGCTGGACCTGTGCCGGTTTAGCTCCGCAAAGAGCACCGAATTCCGATCTCTGATGTTTACGCTCCAGCGACTGGTGTACGAGGAAGAATGCAAGGTGGGTTTCCCTGTGTCTCCGGTACCAGAGGGCATGTGTTTACTGACGCCCCGCAGATGAAGGATCTCACGCCAAAAGAGCAGGGTACGTCACAGTTGCAAGATGTTACCGTCCCCGGCTTGACCGCCCTCACTGACACACACGGCAGTGGTTCTTCGTGCACTGGCGACAAAGAGCGCGACAGCAGCCGACGACGATGCCGACCGTGTTCACTCGTATCCCGGAACCGGCATCTGGCTCTATGATCTGCCAGAGTTCCGTGCGTGGCACCGACGAACCAGTGGTGGACGCAACCGAATTCTCTGGATCAAAGGCACGCCGGGCTCCGGCAAGTCCATGCTCCTCAAGTCGCTGCGCAGTCGTGTCGAGCGACAGTGGGGGCCCCTCAACAGCAACGTCGTCTGGAGTCTTGCCGAAGGCGACTCGCTGCACAGCGTGTTCTTCCCGGGCCGCCACCGCCAGTGCCACACCATCTCGCCGGCGGGCGTGTATCGCAACCTACTGACGCAGCTCTACGTCCAGGACCCGCGGCTGCGGAAAGCGCTCACTTCAGTGTGCCGACGCAGCACGGCGTCTTCCATTGCCTTTGACGACGCGCAGGTTGTGACGTTCTTCATCGACGACTATGTTGACCAGAAGATCGAGACGCCAACCCGACGCACCTTTATTTTTGTCGACGCCACCGACGACTGCGGCCTTCCCTACCTGGAGGACCTGCTGTACTACCTGTCGCAGCTGGCGGCCAACTCGGACTACAGCATCTGCGTGGCCACGACGTCACACCCCGAGATCATTCTGGACAACGCCATTGAGGTGGTCATTCACCAGCAGAACGCAGACGACATCCTCCGCTACATCAACCTCAACCTGGTGGCCGAGTGGGAGAACCGCCATGGCACTGTGTGTCGCATCGGTAGCAAGGCTGCCGGCTGCTTCCTGTGGGCCGAGATTGTCGTGAGCATCTTGAACGCTGCCATCGAGGAAGGCGCCACAGAGGACTTGATCGAAGAGGCCGTTGCTGAGATGCCGGCCGACATCGACGGCCTCTACGAATGGCTTTTCAGCACGCTGGGGCCCGAGGAGAAGACCGAGACCTTGGCCCTCATGCAATGGGTCATCTTCGCCCCCGAGCCACTGCGGCTGAACGACCTGCGCATTGCCATCCAGCTGTCGCAGACGTGGAACCCTCTGAGCCGTCACCCGCACACAGCGCTACATCTGGGGCCGCCGGCATCCATCCGCAACCTGCGGCGTCCGGTGAGCGAGGGCGGGGCCTTTGACAGCCCGTCGCAGTTCTACAGCTGGGTGCGCAGCCGATCCATTGGCCTCCTAGAGCTGCAGCCACTGGATGCAGACGACGTCAGGTCTAGTGGTGAGCCACAGGGGCTCCGGCGCGTGCGTTTTATCCATGAGTCGGTGCGCAACTTTTTCCTCAGTGGACGGGGTTTTGTCTGTCTCAGCCCGGACGCACATCGCAGCTACACAGTCGATGACTTCGCGGACAATGCCCACTACTCGCTTCTCCGGGCCTGCCTCTCCTATCTGGACGTGGTAGAGCTGGACTCGCTGGGGCGCCACGGCTACCTCGAGCCGGCTCCGCTTCCAGCCGACGAGTCACTGTACTGGCAGAGGCATGCACAAAACCAGCGGGACCTGGTTGTCTCTACGTATCCCTTTCTGCAGTATGCGGTCGACCACCTAGTCTTCCACCTGCTAAGTCCCCGGCTGTTTCGTTATTACCTCCCACAGCACGACATTCTTCGCGCCTTCTCGAGCAGCGGCTGCCGTATCTGGCGCCGCTGGACCACTCTCCTGGGGTGCAGCTTCGCAGACGCGGATGCCGTGATGGATGTGTGCGCGCGAGGCGTGGCCAAGGAGCTTCTCGGGCCTGTATTTGGGACACGTTTCCGGCTGGAGCGGATCTTCAGGACGCTGTCGAAGATGTCCATGTCGACGCCGATGCCTGATGAGGCGGCGACGGAGTCCGTGGCAGTGGCAGCTGATGCATCGCGGGCACGGCAGAGAAGGCCGCCTCGTATACGCACACGACTAGTGCCATCCGACACCGTCGACCCGGCTGACGTAGGGGTTGTGGCACCAGCACGGGTGGCGTCGCCGTCGCCGCTGACAGCCAAGTCTACAGCGACCGTCCTAGAGACCATGTTCTCGCCGCTGTCGCCCAATACACCAGGGTCACCACCGACACCGGCTTCGTTGCTGTCGGCAACATCGATAAAGCCAGAGGCCTCGATTTGGCCTCCTGTATATGTACAATAGGTGTGAGATGGTAGAAATAGACAGCATACTCTGTAAACATTCGTGTGCGTCTTTGTTGACTCCTGGGATTACTCAGCTTTGGCCCATAAGCGGTGAACAACGGCAAAAAGCTGGGCATTTCTCTTTCAGTCCCATGCTCTCCTTGACCTTTAGACTCCATTGTCTGCAGACGCTGCGACCTCACCTACATGTTAGCAGCACGCGGCCCTGCGCGATCCGTATTTGGCATTGCTCCAAGTACGACGACCGCGCTGCTGCGGCCATGGCAGCCATGGCGACCGGCGAGCACTAAAACGGGCAAGACGCTGAAGACGGCAAGGCCGGAGACAGCAAGGAAAGGGAAGGTAGCCAAAGGAAAGACAGGACAAACGGCAGAATTGCCGAAGAAGGCAGCCACCACCAAGGCTACCAAGGCAGGGACGATCAGCAAGAGCGTGCTGACGCAGACAACTCCGCTCGCAGAGCAACTGGGCAACACGGGCCTGTGGAACTATGGCCGATGGGCGGCCAAGAACAAAGGCAAGAGGCCTATGGGCGACAAGAACCGCGTCAACATTGTGAGCGACAAGCTCGTCGATGATGTCCTCGCGTACATGGGCCCCTCGCTGCAACGGCACCGCGGCTGTGACATCATCGACATCTATCCCGGCGCAGGCCTTTGGAGCAGCAAGCTGCACGACGCGCTGCAGCCACGATCCCATCTACTGTTGGAGCCGGACGAGGCCTTGTACCGGCCCTTTCTTGAAGAAACGCTGCTGCACCGGCCGAACACGACGCTGATACCCAAGTCGGGCATCGTGTGGCGCGACCTGAGCAGCGTGCTGGACCACCACCACCTGCCGTCGCAGACCGAGCGGTTGGCCCAAGGAGAGGAGGCGCCGCCACCACAGCGCAACGACACACTGCTGGTGACCGCTAACCTAGCCTTCTTTCCCAAACGGCGCTTCGCCATGTTCGACTCGATCGCGCACCTCGTGCTGTACCAGTTCGTCAACAGCATCCGCGCGTCGTCGCTCTTCCAAAAGTATGGCCTCGTACGCATGCTGTTGTGGGTCGAGAGCAGCGACCGCCACGCCCTGCTGGCGCGCTCCTGCCAGCGCCGTCGCCGCCTCGCCGTCGATGGCGAGCTGGCCACCGACTGGATTGCCGAGGTAGCAGGGCCCGACGATGAGTCGTCGTGGTTTGTGCGCGACCGCCGCCTCGACCTGGCTAGCTGCCGCCGCGCCCTGGCACGTATGCAGGCGGCCGGCATCGCGACGCCACCCGGCCGCGAGACCAAGGCCCTGCTGGAGGTCTTGGACGCGAAGGCCACGGCGCCGGCTGCCGCTTCGCGCAATCGAAAGGTCAGGACGGGCGAGCTGGACGGTAGCGACGCCGTGTTTGCGAGGCCGTACCGCGAGGAACAGAAGGCACTCGAGGCCAGGCTTGCGGCTGGCACGCTGGCGGCCAAGTCGGCAGATCATAAGCGGCTGATGCAGCTGCAGTACCGCAGCAACCGCGAGGCCAAGATGGCCGCTGGCGTGCACGCAATGCTGCAGGAGAGGGATGACATCGCTGAGGCATACGAAGCACTCAAGGATGCAACTGGGTCTGAAACGGCCAAGGCCCTGGCCGCGCTGCGCGCGCGCGAGGCGGCATGGAATGCCAGCGTCGACGGGATGTCGGCGAACAACCTCAAGGACTACGTGCTGCTGCGCGATAACTTGCACCTGTTCCGCCAGGAGCCGCCGGTATTGGCGTGGGACCGGCGGCCAGTGGAGCCGCTGGTGGCGCACGCGGACGAGTTCTTTCCCAACGCGCCGTGTGTGCTTCTCGATGTGCAGCCAAAGGCTATGCACCCATTGCTGCGCAGCATGGGCCCTGGGTCCAGCCGGGCGGGCGACGTCTTCGAGCTGATCTTGCGCGGGATGCTGGCCATGGGTGCCGAGCCCGTCAGCAAGGCCATCGAGTCGGTGTGGCCCGGCGCCGCCGACGGCGTACTCCCGCAGTGTCCCAGCCTGCGCGACCGCGCGGCTGGCGGCTCGCCGCTCGTGGGCCACGGCGAGCTGTCAGCACGCACGCTCAACGAGCAACAGTGGACCGAGCTGCTAGCAGCGTGGATGTCCTGGCCCTTCCGGCCGACGCTGGGCCAGCTGGTGGCGCGCATCGGTGAGGAGGGCGATGGTGACGGCAGCGAGGACGACGTGCTGGCCAGCGAGTAGAAAAGGACATCATCTGTTGTACAAAGATCGCCTCTCGTTCGTCGTTAGATAGCTCATCTCATCTAGCTTGTCAAGGGTCCACGCTGTGTCCCTAGTCTCTCTGTCTGCCCTGCAAAATCAACATCCCCCTGTACGTTTATCGTCGCACATGGCCTCGCCAACGGCTGTTCCCGCGCATTCTTCAGGTCTGCAGGATGCCGCTATTTCCTTCCGCTTCTTTGGCCGTCGTCTTCTCCCAATCTCTGCAACAGCCGAGCTCTGCGTCGCACCGTCGCTTGCAATGTGCAATGGTTCGTGGCCGGCGGCAGTTGCTCAGTCGCGAGGAAGAGGTCCTGTACGTGCGCTTGGTTTGATCTCATTGATTGATCCTTTAATATTCTGTCCTTACACGCGAATTTACCTACCTGCCCAAGCAAAGCAATTTCTAGACCATGCGAGTCCATAAGCAGGAAGGAGCAACCGTTGTCGTAAGTTCCCGATCGGGCGAACCTTCCGTCAACAGTAGTCGCCTTCCTCATCGTCATTTTCTCATCTTTTTGTGCATCCAAACGAGTTTCTCCCTACAGCATGCCTTAGACCACTCACCCAGGCTTGCAGCGCCGCATGAACTGCTTCTTCCGCTTTCTTCCATATTGCGTCCCTAACAGGTTCCGCCGATCAGTGCAATCTATTGCACACGCAGTACTCCGTACGTCACTAACAGCTCCGAGCGGCAAAGAGCCTCCTCGCCGAGAGAGCTAAAGACGACAACAGCCAAGAGTCCCTTCTTGTTTTGCACTATTGTGGTTCTGGCTGTTTTACTCGGGTTGAAAAAAAAGGTACGACTGCTGGCTGCTTGGCACGGGATATTGGGGAGGTAGGATTTTTCACGATGACGAGTCCCGGAGCATTATCGACATCAGAGAACTACTGATTCTAACAGGACGTCACAGGAACCTGCCACGGCAGTTCGCCGGCGGCGAGCCAACCCCCCCACCAGATGCTTCTTTCCGCATTGGCACCGCGGCGGCAATCGCTTGTGGCGCGATATGTGCTGCCGGCGGTGGTGATAGTCGCATTCGTGTACGTGGTGTCGTTACTGGAGAAACTCTACATGGCCGAGGCTGGGCTGCATTTGCAGACACAGAGCCTGCCAGACCCGCTGCCGGCTGTGCCAAGACCACAGAGGCCGATCGCAGAAGGAGGGGAGGGAAAGCCCGGCGGTGTTTCACCCACAGCAGACGGAGAGGCGGGCCACCCTTCACAAGAGCCAGAGGCAAAGAAGCAGCCAAAGGGAGAGGACCATCCCGTCGACCGCCTCATACGCACTGCTGACCACACCTTCCACCGCATGCTAGCTAAGCAGACGCGCAGCCTAGGCGAGGCAGCTGCTGCCTACCGCCGCCGCCACGGCCGCCATCCACCACCCGGTTTCGACACATGGTATCGCTTCGCGGAGGCTCGAAGCGTAATCATGGTCGAGGACTTTTGGGACCCCATCGACCAAGACCTGCATCCCTTCTGGGCGCGGCCACCCGGTGAGCTCAGGAAGGCGGCGCGCAGCTTTGAGATGAGGATCACGATTCGCAACGGCCACGCCAGCACAACCAGCACATGGTTCTGGACGCTGATCTGGCTTGATCTGGTGCAGACAGTAGCGCACATGCTGCCCGACATGGACATTGCGCTAAACGCCATGGATGAGCCGCGCGTCGTGGTACCGTGGGAAGAGATGCACCGGCTGGTGGCGCAGGCAGACCGGACGCGACGGCGGGTAGACACGGCAGCCGTCGTCCGCACGTTCCAGCAAGCAGGCGTCGCAGAGGACGACGAGGAAGGCGAAGTCGTGAAATGGGAGACAAAAGGCAAGTTTGAGTGTGGGGGGGAGCAGAAGGTTCGCTGTTCCTTTTCTTTCTGACCATTGCCCACAGGACCCTATTGGAATATTGCACGTCGAGGCTGCCCACCGCTCTCAGCAGCGCGGAGAGCAGATGCCGTGACCGGCGTTGACAGCCCGCCGCACGTCTCAGACGTGTTTGCCAATGTACACATGGATCACGGCTTTGTGGCCAACAGCACACTGGCCAGCGACATCTGCCACCAGCCCGACCTGCGTGAGCTGCAGGGGATCTTCATCGAGCCATTGTCGGTGTCATCGACGGACCGCCTGTTGCCGCTGTTTGGTGGCAGCAAGCTGTCGGTCAACAACGACATCCTGCTGCCAGCGCCAATGTATTGGAGCGACGACGCTCGGTTCTCTGCCGGCGGTGCTAGAGGCATTGACTGGGCCGGCAAGGTGGACCGGGCGATGTGGCGCGGCGTGGCAACGGGCGGGCACAACCGGGCGTCCAACTGGCGGGGCTTCCAGCGGCATCGATTCGTGGCGATGAACAACGCGAGCCTACTCGGCACGCTGCAGGGCACTGGACAGGCACCGAACTTTGGACTGCCGTCGGCAACGACATACCATCTCGGAGCGCAGCAAGACGGCCGGCTGGCGGCGTGGGTGGCGCAGTGGTCTGACTGCGCGTTCGTGGACCTGATGTGCGACAAGGAGGGCGGCGAGAAGGGAGACGACGACGGTGGTGGTGGTGGCGGCAGCAGCACCGACTGCCCATATGTGGAAGCCTACTTTTCCGTGCGCGACAGCGTGTCGATGGCGGACCAGTTCGGCAACAAGTACCTGCCGGACATTGACGGCAACAGCTTCAGCGGGCGGTACCTGGCGTTTCTGCGGAGTACCAGCCTGCCGATCAAGGCGACAGTGTGGCGTGAGTGGCACGACGCGCGGCTGGTGGCGTGGAAGCACTATGTGCCGATGGACAACCGGTTCGGCGACTGGTTGGGCATCATGGAGTACTTTCTCGGCTATGGGCAGCGGCGTGGGCATGACGAAGCCGCGGAGCGGATTGCGACGGCGGGGCGGATGTGGGCAGACATGGTGCTGCGGAAGGAGGACATGCAGGTGTATGTGCTCCGGCTACTGCTGGAGTATGCGCGCGTGCTGGACGACAGGCGGGAGAATCTAGGGTGGGTGGACGATCTGGTTGGTGGTGCGTGAGGACACGACATTTTTAGCTTTCGTATTTACCAGGGTCATATCAGTGGACCAGCCACCTTGCCAGCCACTTTTTGCAGACCCCTGCAGGACCTTTGATTGGAGTGGGACACGGGCAATTTACAGCACATCAAAGCAGCGACCAGCCCCCTGTGTTCCGTGGGATGTCAAGCACAGCATTATGGACGAAATGACAGGAGAGAACGAAAAGAGTGTCGTTTTACACTGTCCTGCACCGTTCTGCGACGGGTACCAGTTGTAAGTTCTTGAATTCGACATTCTTCTCCAGAGACGGCCAAACTGACGCGACAGGTTCGAGTGCGACTGAGCACGACGGCGACGACAACTGCAGGCAAGGCGACGCATCGCGGCCCAACGAGGGATCCAGACGACAAACAGACGAGGTAAAACAAGACAAAAACCTCACCCACAGCTCGTCCCTCCCACACCCCAAGCAACCGGAATGGCGTCGTCTGCCTCGTTTGACGACTCGGTGGTGACCGGCCGCGTGCGCGAGACATACATTCACAAGTACCGGTGGCCGGCGGTGCAGCTCAACCTCTGGATGCTGGTGATGCTGGCTTCGGCGGGCACGCTGGTGGGCGTGTACTCGACGCTGCTGCGGGTGCAGCAGCAGCTGCTTCTTGACGTGCCGTGGTACTTTGCCTACCTGATCACGGTGGGGTCGCTGGCGCTGCTGTTTGTGGTGGCGATGATGGTGCTCATCCTGCAGCGGCGGCTGCTGCCGTCGATTGTGATGCTGGGCGGCTTTGTACTGTTTGTGCTGTGGGTGGTCGGGCTGATCGTGCTGTCCATCGAGCTATGGGGTCCGGCGGGCAGCGTGAGCACCAACTGCAACCTGGCTGTCTTCAAGCAGAACCCGCACGGGCAGTCGACGGCAACGCTGGCGTGGCTCGAGCAACAGGCTATCTGTACGTAACTTACTGGGCATGGTCCCCCCCTTCCCTACGATGCCTGTCTTCAGGTGTTACCTCCTCGTTCCGACCGCTAATCATCAAACAGGCCAATCGTGGCAGGCGGCATTCGCGCTGGGGCTGGTGGGCGGCATCTTCCTGCTATGGATCATGCTGATGGCTTACCAGGTGTTTGTCGACGACGCGTGAGTACGAGCGATGGACACGCGTTGGTCGACGGGAAGGGACGTCTTCTATCACGACCTTCATTTAGACGTTGGCGTCACGATCACGAGATTTTCAATCATCCGACATGGGTCTAGGTACGAATTTGCAGTGTATTTGCCTACATAGGGCAGCCTCGAAGCAGGCCGCCAACGAGCAGGGAAAACAAAAGCCATTCTACCCAGTTTCGGACGCGGCCATCCTCTAGTTGGAGAACTTCTCAGGGACCTTCTTGCTGCGGAGTTGTTAGCCATTGCATGATCAGTCTTCCCGGCAGTGCGAGGTGGACGTGCAACTCACCCAGTCGCCTTCTCAAAGGCACTGCGCGCAGAGTCCGTGATCTTCTCGCCGGTGTCGCGGTTGACCGAGTGGCCGGTCTTCTTGGACACAAAGTCAAAGGCCTTGTCGCCATAGTCCTCCTTGCCTGTGCCCTGGGCGGCGCCTGCGGCACCCTGGGCGGCTTGCTGGGGCTGTTGGTCGGCCATGTTGTATGTGATTAATGTTGGTAGTGGTAGTGGACGTTGGGTAAGGTTTTCTGGGGGATGTTTGAGGGGAAAAGAAGAGACTTTTACATCGGCTGCTTGGAAGACGACCGTCAGTTATATAGATGGAAACCAATCGCTGACAAACAAACGCACAATTACATCAGAGCTGGCTACATTCGGCGATTAACTCTGCTTCCAAGACCTCTCTCACTGATGATCATGACGTATTCCGTACGATGATGACTGGAACGCGCAACCCCGCCTGAAACAAGGCTGCAAAAGTACCTGGCAAGGCTACTCGTACTGGGTGGTAGTGGGGGCCAGCAGTTGTGGGTGCTGCTAATCGGGCGAGTATCGCCGGCTAAATGTAGCAGTTGCGACTTCAGATATTGCGCCATGAGCCGGAGTCAGCAAGTTCAGCTGGGACTAACATCTCTGTCGAACGTGGCCAGAGCAGAACATCGACCTTCTTTGTCGATCTCCGATCCCAGAGCAGCACGAGAAGCTGCGCCTTGTTGTGATTCGGTACCAAGTACCTACCTAGATTTACAGGTGAAAGGCAAATTGCACGCGTAATTTGTCCTTGCTGCATCACATCGTCGAAGCAGTCCTTGGAGTTGAGTAGGTAGTGTTAGCTGACATTGGTGTTTTCTCTACGTGCATTTGCCTCCTTTTCAATTAGGATGCTGGCAGATGTTTAGATATCTACCGTCAGTACGGAGTACCATAAGGGTGCATCGTTCCTGATTCCAATTGTTATTGTCTATTTTTTTCTTGGTGTTTTCTTTTTCCCGTTATCCTGTTTTAGAATTCTTTCTACTCCTTTGTAATACTCCGTACTCCTTCATTCATCTGACGATGTTTTCATGCCGTGCTGAAATCGAGTCCTCTAAATGTACGGAATGCCCTGTACGGAATATGGAAACACTGAGACTTTCCGCTGCCGTAGCAACGTCTTCCCGTTTTCCCGTGCGCTGGAATTCTAGATTGCCTAACCCCATTGCAGCCCAGCGAAACTGCTGCAGGCCCCACCGCGCGGGAAAGAGGCTCGAGCGCGTCTTCCCCTGGACAAGTCGAGATAGGGGACGACAAACGACACAGCGACCGAGGACATCAAGGAGCACGTCGTCGAAGTAGCCAGCTGTTTCGTTCTTCAGCACGAAGCCAAGCATACGGAGTACTGCTGGCGAGGAACCGACCGAAGCAGCGTCTTGTCATTTGGGCGACCATCGTACGACCAAAACAAAAAACACGAACTGGAAAAAGTGAACAACTCTCGCCTTGCCTCGGATCGACATATCTCCCGAAGCCTCGAGCAACCGAGCGCAACGCTTCGCCTTTGATACCGTCGGCACGCCACAACGCGCGCGCCCATGGCGTCGCACGAGGCACCCACAGATGCCGACTTTGACGGCGGTCCCGATGACAGCGCATCGTCTCCGAAACCAGCAGCATCGTCATCGGGGGCCGACCGCTCGACCACGCCTCCTGTCGACACCCAGCCGGCAGCGACTGCGTCGCCAGAAAGACCACCAGAAACTCGCCCGGCCGCCGCGCCGGAGCCGTCATTCGCCTTGCTTGATGCCAGCTTCCTCGACCGGCCCAACCTCGAAACCGACAAGGCCTCCGAATCCTTCAACGACCAGATCCTCCACGAGACCCTGCCCGAGATCGAGTCCAGCTTTGTCGCACCACTCTCACCGCTCCCTACCATCACTAAAGACGGCCTGGACGATACTTACCTGTTCGACTCGCCGCGAAAGCCTTCACCAACCGTGCCTGCACCTGCAGGCGACTCGCTCCGGCGTGAAGCATCGGCGGCGCCGAAGCTGGCGTCCGCCAGTACTGCCACCCTGCGTCCGTCTCCCGCCTCCGCCTCCGCCTCCGCCTCTGACTTGTTTGAAGCGGCGCCAAATGATCGAGACCACGGCCCAGGTCAAGCGGCCTACGACGTGAGCGCCGAGGATGCGTCGCAATGGTCGTCCCCATTTTCTCACGGCCAGAATGCCGGCACCGATACCACACAACACGCCCTCCAGGACTTGTCCGCCAACGCCAACGCTACCAGTGGCAGCGGCAGCGGAAGTGGCCACGTTCTTCGCTACGGCAAGCGCCCCCGGTTTCTGCGTAACCGGAACGGCAGCCAGCGGTCGTCCACGTCGTCGACGTTTCTGGATACCCCGGATGACGTGGACAGCGATGTAACCGTCGGTCTCGGTGTCGACTACGCCCTACAGTCCGGAGGTGCCGTGCCTGCGCTGGGTGGCAACCGTATGCAGAGCGAGAGCCTGTCACGCGCTATCAGCATGGGCAGCGTGGCTTCGGGCATACCCGACGACAGCAGCGTGCCGACCAATGACCAACCACGAACTTTGTCCAACAGCAGCAAGACAGCCTTTTCATCCATGCCGGACGAGGAGGATCTTCTGCATACTCCGCGGCCAAGGCTAGGCCTGGCACCGCCGACAGACACCGTGCTTACGCGCCGCGTCATGGATATCCAGGTGCCGGAGTCGCTTGCTAAGGAGTACCGCACCAAGAACGGCCTGGCTACGCCACGGAAGCCGTCCGACTTTGGCAGTCTTCTCAGCGCGAACACAAACACCAATTCTACGACAACGCCTGGCGCCTCCTCCACATCCCAGCGCCCAGGACGAAACATGACGCTCAAGGAGCAGAGCAGCACCATCGAGCGCCTGTCCAAGGAAAACTTCGACCTGAAGCTCAAGGTCATGTTTCTCAGTGACCGACTGGACAAGCTGTCGGAGGACGGCGTCAAGGAAATGATCCAGGAGAATGTCGAGTTTCGCACCAACATTGCCATTCTGCAACGGGACAACAAGGCCTTGCGGCGTCGTGTCAAAGAGTTGGAGAAGCGGGTCCGCGACGACGATGATAGCGGGCGGCCAGGCACCTCGCGCAGCGCCACTTCCATGGCGGACACTGCAGGCGCCGACGGCCAGCAGGACGATGTGGCCCAAGAGCGCGAGGAGGAGATGCTATACCTGCGCGAGCGCATTGAGGAATTCACGTCAACCATTGAGCAGCTGCAAAAGGAGGCTTTCAACCGCGAGGCAGAGAAGCGTCGCATGGCCGACGTGATCAAGTCCCTACAGACCACGACCGAGCGCAACATGACGGACAATCTCGGCCGGCTGGAGGAAGAGGACGTTTGGAAAGACCTACTCGAGCAGGAGACGGCACGGCGCGAGCAGGCCGACGAAGACAACCGCAAGCTGCGCGATGAGATCTTCCGTCTCAAGCAGGAGCTGCACACAAGCAGCCGCGCTGGTGGCAGCGCGTCGCCCGGGACCCTTCATCACACGACAAACATCTACAACATCAGCAAGAAGCCGGCGGCGGGCAGCGCGACGCCATCTCTCTCTTTGAGCCGCGGTTTCTCCTCGTTTTCCGGAACCGGCACCGTCGAGCCAGACGCAAACGGCAGCTCGACGACGGGCACGATTACGCTCATCGAGGAACTGCGGCGCGACGGCGAGCAGCTGCGGCATGAGAACGCCGAGCTGCGCAAGGAAGTCGGTGCGCAAACGTCCATGCTGACGTCGCGCAACCGCGAAAAGGAGCGGCTGTACCAGGAAATCGAGGATCTTAAGATGGCGCAACGCAGGGGCGGGCCGGCTCCATCGACCATTGACAGCCTCCTTGACCGCTCGGCATCGCAGATTGGTGCGCGCGACCGGTCCGGTTCGCGGGCCAGCGCAGGCGGTGGCATGGGCGGCGGCAGCGGCGGCACGCGGGCGGAGACTGTCGTCGGCGTGGACGAACACGACGAGGAGCGCGAGGAGCTGGAGAACCGCAACGCCACACTGCGCGACAAGATCAACGAAGCGAAGCTGGAAAACCAGAGCCTGCTGCAAGAGCTCGAGGCGGCGCTAGTGCAGAAGCAGGAGGCCGAGGACATCGCGCTCGGCGTGCAGAAGGACTACGAGGGCGCCATGACGGACCTGATGGCCATGCAGGCAGAGCGCGACGAGCTGATTAGCGAGCTCAATGAGCTAGAGCAAAAGTACAGCGCGCTGCAGGGCGAGTTCGAGGACCTGCGGACAGAGGCACAGGAGGCGATTGACGGCTACGAGGACGATGCGGACGCGCGAGACGCCGAGACACGGCGGCTGCAGGAGGACCTCAACGAGAAGACCGACAACTTCAATGCGCTGCAGGACGAGATGCGCAAGCTTAGCGAGGCGCTGGTTGGGCTGGAGGACGACTCGGAGAACAAGATGCGACAGGTCCAGCAGCTGGAGCAGGAGATGGGCGAGGCCAACAAGGAGCTGGAGGAGTTGGAGACCAAGCTGCTGGAGGCCAACGACAAGGCGCAGCGGCTGCTGGTGCAGCAGGAGAACAGCCAGGGCGAAATTGCCTTTCTACGCGAAGAGCAGGAGAGCGACAAGATTGCCATCAGCCGGCTGGAGGTCAGCGTGGCCAAGGCGGAGGAGCAGCTGCGCGACGAGCAGGAGCGTGTCAAGCAACTGCAGGCGCAGATTGTGATGGAGCGCGAGCGAAGCGAGAGCCTGGCCACCAAGGACAAGAAGGAGATGCAGCACGTGGTCAATGAGCTAAGCCGTGAGGCGTCGCTAGCCAAGGACGAGGCGCGCAAGCTGCGCAAGAGCCTGACGTCGCGCGAGGTCGAGGCGACCGAGTGGAAGGAGCGGCTGCTGGAGCTGGAGAACAACCTGCGCGAGACACTTGGCGACCTGAGTGGGACGCGGTCGAGTCTTCTCAAGGTAGGTTTGGAGACCCTAGAGGAAGGACACGAGGCTTTGTGTGCTAATACTTTTTACAGAACGTCGCGACGATACAGCGCCAGCTGGACAATACCATGCGCGAGCTGGACGCCACCAAGGGCGTGGTCATGGAAAAGGACCGCCTCATCAAGCATCGCGACGCACTACTCGAGTCGCACGGCCTCGAGGCGCGCAAGGTGGCCGAGGCCCTGGAGAAGGAGCGGGTGGCACACCGAAACACCAAGCATCAATTCGAGGCCTTTGAGCGGACACACCAACACGTGTCTCGCACGGTGTCAACGCAGGATGCGCGCATCAACGAGCTGGAGTCGTCCAAGAACCTGGACAAGCGGCGGCTGTCGCAGCTGGAGTCGACGTTCCGTGACCAGCTAACAGAGCGTAACAACCTGCTGCTGCTGCTGTGGACGCGTCTGTCGGCGATCTGCGGCACCGACTGGGCACATGACAACAGCCTCATCAACGGCCGCGCGCTGCCCAGCCTCGAGGTTGTCGCCACCATGCTGCCGGGCTTCACGCGCAACCTGATGGCGGCCATCAAGCACATTGAGAGCGTCGTCGGCGGCTTCCCTGGCCGTGTCAAAAGCGTTGAGCGTGACCTCTGGCGCGACTATCAGACGCTCGAGGCCAACCTGGACACGCGCGTCAAGAGACTCGACCGGCTGGAGGCGATTGTGCGTAACGGCTTGGCGACCGGCACGTTTGCGGGCGGCGGCGTCGGCCCAGAGCAGCAGAGCCGCATGCAGCGTCTCGAAGAGGCCTACCGGCAGCTGAAAGTCGAGAACGCCACGCTACGCACGGCCAACGAGGTGCGTGCCCGGGCCTACGGCGGTGGCGGCGATGGTGCCGGTCTGGGCACCGACGCCGATCCGCTCCTGTCGGTTGGTTCGCCAGCCCCGTCCATTCCCACGGGGCCGCGTGATCGCGGCACGCGCTCGGCCGGCGGTCTGCGCATGAAGAGCGGCAGCAGCAGCGGAGGCGGCAGCAGCAACAACGGCGGCGGACGCCACAACAGCCACATGCCGCGGCCGGTCACAGCGGCGTCCGTGTCGACGCGGGCGCTGACGGCAGGCGAGCTGGCGTTGCACGAGGGTGACGTGAGCGACCCGCCAGGAACAAGTGCTGGCGGCAGCAGCGGTGGCGGTGGAGGTAGCGGCGGCGGCGGCAGCGGCAGTAGCACAGCGGACCCGCGATGGATCCTGCGACTGCGCGACCTGGAGAACAAGCTCAAGCTGGAGCGCGAGGGCCGCACCTTGGACCGCAATGAAGCGATGCGTCGGCTGCACGAGCAGGAGGCGGAACTGGCGCGGCGGACAGAGCGGGATCGGAAGTTGGGCCGAGAGGAGTAAGGCGCGATTACCGGGGGTTTCGTGACTATGACGGGGGCTGTCGAGACTCTGGACGCGGCGTTTTCCTTTGGCATTCGGTATCAGCATTACGCGGTGTACAACTTTCTTGACGTCTAGCATGGTGCTTTTTGTGTGTGCATTTCTCTTTTCGAATAGCTGTACAAGTACACAGGATACTCAAACTCAAGCACTGGAAACATTCTTGTCCTGTTGTCATGCTAGGGCTCCTGACCCCTGTGATCCTCGGCGAATTTCGAGTGTCTCGCAAGATTCTAACGTCGGCGCGCTATTATGCAGACGGAGTAGGGCCTAGGGGCATGCGACGAGCTAAATAGACCAGGGCAAGGTGAGCTTCGGAGGAAGGCAGTAATTTCCGATCCTCCAGCCTGGCCGATGGCAAAGCACTTGGACGTCATCCCGGACCAATTGGAGTGTGATGTAACACAAGAATGCAACACATGCAGTGGAGATGGCGAGAGAAGAGAGCAGAAGAGAAGAAAAGGAGCAGAGAAGGAGTAGAGAAGGAGAAGAACTCCGTACGATGTAGAAGAAGTGCGTAACACGCCAGCGCTAACGTGGCGCTGTTGACCGGCTCTCCTTCGACTCCTTCAATCTGGGGACGATCCACATTGGCCCAGAAACAATAGCAAAATGGTGTCGGAAGCGAGTACCAAGACGCCGCTGTGGCGAGTCGATGGCTTTTGTGACAGAACTAAAACGGTCGCTTCCGACTTCCAAGAGGCTAGAATAAAAAGATGCAACGGTGACCAGCTTCTTCCACTATCCTAGGGCAAGGAGGAGTGAGCTGAATTGTTCGCCTGGCATCGTCTAGCATCGCTTGGTGCTTGGCGAGTTTTTTTCCCCTTCTGTTCCTCGTTCTTTTGCCTTGGCTTGCTTACCGATCCCTACTCCGTACCTCTTCCCCTTTTCGACCGCATGATATATGTATCCTTCGACCAGGGCACCGTTCCTGCTCCGCACTTGTCTTGGCTCCTGAGGGCTGACCATAAGCGGCACCATGTCGCCATGAGTGAAAGGGCAGACTCCCGCCTCCATCTGCGGACCCAAGCGGGCATCTGTCGACCGTGCTCTTCAATTCAGCTTCCTGCACCCGAACATCATCAGACAATCATCAGGCGTCTTGACACTGCTTGACTCCCGGGGCGCCATGGCCCTCGATTACAAGCCGCGTGGCTCGACGGTCGTGACAGCCAATGCCGTTCTGCTGGCCGTCACGGCCGCCTTCGTCGCCGTACGGTTCTATGTGCACGTCGCCCGACTAGGCCGTGTCGGCCTGGATGATGGTGAGTGCTGGTTTTGCTCTTTCAACCGAGGACGCGTGCTGACATGTCCCTCCAGTGCTCATCTGGCTGTCTTTTGTACGCTTCTATGCCACTCTCCACGAAACGACTCTCTGCTGACCAGGCAGGCCTTTGGCATTGTCCTCGTGGTATTGCAGATATTGAGTGAGTCCATTTTCTCGCCAGTCCATCTCGCATCGCCTTTTCTCACCTCTTCCTAGTGACAAAGTTCGGCCTTGGGCTTCATAGTGCCGATGTATCTTACGACCACTTCAGCAAATTGCTGCTGGTGCGTCAGCTTCTCGAACCCCCCCGCGCCATTTGTGAGATCGTTGTCTGACAGTCGCCCCAGCTCGACTTCGTGTCCTCCATTGCGTACACCTGGTCATTCATCCTGATCAAGCTGTCCTTCAGTGTCTTCTACAGGCGCGTCATCCCCACGCCCGGCTTCCGGCGCCTTAACATGATTGTCATGGTCGTGCTGGCCGCGCAGGGTGTCGAGGAGACGTTTGTCGTGTGCTTTTCCTGCACACCCATAACCAAGTACTGGAACCGGACAGAGGCCGGGTCGTGCCTCGACCTGATCGAGTTTTACTACATATCGGTAGGTGTCTCTTGACGTGCATAAGGCCGGATTCCGGACCCGACGACCGAGACGCTGACCGTCACAGTTCGGCATCAAGTTTGCCACGGACGTTGTCCTCTTCCTCGAGCCGATGCCGACGCTGCTTCGCCTTAACCTACCCAAGTACAAGAAGATGGGCCTAGTTGCCATGTTCTCCTTGGGCTTGCTGTGCGTCCTTCGCCAACAGCACGTCAAGCGTCCGTCTGCTAACAACCCAGCACCTGTGTTATCTCTATTGTGCGCATCACCTCTTTGCGCTACATCGATGGCGACTTTACGTGTAGGTTCACTCTCCCTCCTCCTCTCCCTCTCTCTCTCCCTCTCTCTCCATCTCTCTCCCTCTTACTCCCTCTTTCTGCCCCCCCCCCTCTCTTCTTCACTGACAAACAGGGCGTCTGGTCGACCCTCTAATCTGGTCGACTGCCGAGGTCTTCTCGGTCATCATCTGTGCTTGCATCCCAAGTGTGCGCAATCTGGTGGCCGAGATCCCACGCCTCAACAGCTTACTTGGCTTGTCGTCCAAACACTCGCAGTCGTACCCGGCCTCACGCCAGGCCACTGGCGGCGCCTTTGGCGACCCCGTACTCCTGTTGTCCCGCAACAAGCCAACGCACGTCCAAATCAGCCATACGAACCGGCGCAGTTACCATGGCGGCCACGGCGGCCGAGGCAACCAGGCCGACGCAGGAACGGCTGCTGCGGGCGGCACAGTTACGGCCACGACGAAGCATGGCGGCAGCCTGAGCCCGACAGAGAGCACGGAGGAGATCATCCCCAACTACAGGCGGGTAAGCGGCAGAGTTGAGGCAGGAACCGGCGGTATTGTTGTGTCGACAGACGTCAAGGTGGCCGTGGAGAGCTCGAAGAGCTCGAGCTATTCCGCAGCATAAGCGTTAGCAGCATGCTCTGTAGAGTGCTCTGGAGATTCTTAGGCGTTTTAGCGCCGGCAGGGACGATCATTTTACATGTGTTTTTGTTTTGTCCTCCCGGCCCGAAGGCTTCAGTGCGGTTCTCCCGTGCAAGCAAATCAAAGATACCACAAGCGAATCGACAGAACCACAAGGACTGATACGGGGTGGTGGTGGATGGCGCTAAAACCCGGGGACCCAAGCCCAAAGCAGCAAGAAAGTCCCGGGGAGGACGGCTCTGGCGAATAAGATCGTCTCACCCGTCAGTCGCGAGCCCCGTGCCAACTGATAAGGAAAGCACCAACGAGCGGGGCTGCCGACCAGCTGGACGTTTGTGTCCCTTGATTGTCTGTCCCTTGCAGTACTCCGCCCATTGGAACGTATTGCTCCTCATCAGTGCTCACAGCTGTTCTCTGTAGAATGCTCCCCACGCACTACTATTCCATATGGGGAAGCCGAACGCTGCGACAACGTGTTGGACACGAGCTTATCTTGCCATGTCAAGTCACCAACAACAGCGGCCGCCGGACCATTTGATTGTCCGCGAATTTGCCTTGTTGTCGAGCAGCCATTTCCCAACTGGGAATGTGCAACCGGTGCGTTATCAGGTGCCCTCGCTTACCCCATGTACGAACAAGCTTCTGCACAGGACAAACGTGAAGGTACCACCGGGCTTATCAGGTGCGATGGGCTATCAGGTGTGACGGCCAGCGTCGCACCCAACCATTATCTCGCAAGACAAGCTGCGTCGTACTCCGTACCTGGGCGGTGCGGCTGTTCCTGCAGCCACTGTGCCATATAATATGGCTCGGCCCCGATAGCTGGGTCGAAGGCCACATGGTCGACGTCTTTCTCGAAGCAGCCTTTGCATGTACAACCCCAACCCTTGACCATGTCTGCCTTCGACAAGGAAACACTGCGACGCGTGGGCGACGAGCCGGTGACGTCGGTGCTGCCGCCGGACGAGGTGCCGGTGCTGCCACCGGGTGCAGGCGACGATGACGAGGTGCTGGCGGCACTAGGTTACAAGTGAGTGTTGTCGTTGGAGGCTGACCTGCGCTGCCTGTCTGACCCTCTCTTGCGCAGACCCGAGTTCAAGCGCGAGTTCTCCTTATGGACAACTTTTTGCGTGTCCTTTGCCGTGCTCGGCCTGCTGCCGTCCGTGGCCTCGACGCTCTACTACGGCATGGGCTACGCCGGCACGCCCGGCATGGTATGGGGCTGGCTGATCGCCATGGTGTTCATCCAGTGCATTGCCTTGGGCATGGCCGAGTTGTGTTCGGCCATGCCGACGTCGGGCGGACTGTACTACGCCGCGGCCGTGTTGGCACCACCACGCTGGGGCCCGTTGGCGGCATGGATCACCGGCTGGTCCAACTGGCTGGGCCAGGTGACGGGCGCGCCGTCGGTCGACTACTCGCTGGCGTCGATGATCCTGGCGGCGGCGTCGATCGGCAACCCGGGCTACGTGCCGACCAACTACCAGGTGTTCCTGCTGACGGTGCTGCTGATGGTGATCCACGCGTGCATCTCGTCGATGCCGACGCGTTGGATCGCAACCTTCAACTCGGCGGGCAGCTCGTTCAACATGGTGGCGCTGGTCATCGTCTTCGTCGTGATCCTGGCTGCCGACAACCGCACCAGCCAGGGCCTGCCGCGCTACAACTCGTCGGCCAGCGTGTGGGGCGACTTTTACCCCGGCACCGACTTCCCCAAGGGCGTGTCCATTCTGATGTCCTTTATTGCCGTGATCTGGACCATGAGCGGCTACGACTCGCCCTTCCACTTGGCCGAGGAGTGCTCCAACGCCAACATCGCGTCGCCGCGCGCCATCGTTATGACGTCCGGCATTGGCGGCGTGGTTGGCTGGGCGCTCAACGTGGCCATTGCCTACACCATTGTCGACATCGATGAGGCGCTCAACTCGGATACCGGCCAGCCTTTCGCCGCCTTCTTGATGCAGTGCATGAACGAGAAGGCAGCCATGGCTTGCCTGGCCCTGACCATTGTGGCTGCCTTTAGCATGGGCCAAGGCTGCATGGTGGCCGCCAGCCGTGTGACCTTTGCTTATGCGCGCGACGATTGCTTCCCGCTGTCGCGTTACTGGAAGCAGGTCAACCCCTACACCAAGACGCCGGTCAACGCCGTGTGGTTCAACTGCGTCATCGGCAGCCTGTCCGTGCTGTTGTTGTTTGCTGGTGACGCCGCCATCGGCGCCATCTTCTCCATCGGTGCCATTGGCGCCTTTGTGGCCTTTACCACACCCATTGCCATCCGCACCTTCTTTGTCGGCAACCGCTTTCGCCCGGGACCGTGGAACCTGGGCCGCTACAGCTTTATCGTCGGCACGCTGTCAACTGCCTTCACCACGCTGATGATTCCCATCCTCTGCCTACCCAGCGTGACCGGCTCCGACCTGGACGCCGACGGCATGAACTGGACGGTGGTGGTCTGGGGCGGCCCCATGCTGTTTGCCATTCTGTGGTTTGTCATTGACGCGCACAAGTGGTTCAAGGGGCCCAAGATCAACGTGGCGCATATGATCCACGAGAGCCAGGCGGCGCCTTACGTGATCCAGGCGCAGGACTCGAACGAGGAGGGGAACTCGCAGCCGGTGGTGCCCAGCAAGAAGGACAGCACGGTGTGATGTCGCCGGATCAGGATGATTGCGTTCTTGTACTTTGGATCTTCTGAATTTAACCAGTGAGAGTCGAGACATGCTATTCAGTGACGACCAGTGACCCAAGCTATTGCTCATTTACGACAGACGGCAGAGCAACATGTTTCCGGTAATCGACGCCACTATCGGATAAAGGAACGGGCAGAACCCGGCAGTTGCAGGCCGACGACCAGACGGCTTGATCGAGGACGGGCCTTGTTTTTAATACCGCCTTACCGGCACGATCGCTTGGCCTTGGGGCCACAACGATTGACCGTCGCTTGACCTTTACGTTGACTTGACCTTTACGTCGACTGCTTGGCCTTCACGTCGACTGCTTGACCATCACGACATATATCACCCACACCCACCACAACCATGCTCTGGACCGTCCTCCCCCTCCTGCTCCATGCGCAGCAAGCCCTGGCACAGGGCCGGCCGCCGATGATGCGGTTCAGCTGCTCGCAGCTGGTGACGGACCGCGTGGACCCGCTGGTCAACCCCGGAGCGCTGCCGTCGCCCCACCTGCACCAGATCGTGGGCGGCAACTCGTTCAACGCCACCATGGACCCGTCGACGCACGACCCGCCGCGCGACTCGACGTGCACGAGCTGCACGTTCTCCGAGGACTTTTCCAACTACTGGACGGCGGTGCTCTACTTCCGCGCTCGCAACGGCACGCTGCGCCGCGTGCCGCAGTTCCCCAACGTGGGCCTCCGGGGCAACGGCGGCATCACCGTCTACTACATCCCGCCGTACGACGGCAAGACCAAGGTGACCGCCTTCAAGCCGGGCTTCCGCATGCTGGTCGGCGACTCGTCGCTGCGCTCGCAAGGCGCCGACCCCAAGGTTTGCCATCGCTGCATGCTGCAGTCAGGTGACCGCAACAACCTCGAGTGCACGTCGCCGGACACGCAGTTTCTGCCCAAGCAGGCATGTGCCGGTGGCATCCGGACTGTGCTGACCTTTCCCACGTGCTGGGACGGCGTCCACACCGACAGCGCCGACCACAGAAGTCACGTGGCCTACCCGCCCAAGGGCAGCTTCGACAACAACGCGGGCTGCCCGAGTACGCACCCGGTGAAGCTTCCGCAGGTGATGTACGAGGTGATGTGGGATGTATGTACCCCTTGATCCCCCATGGTCTCTTCCTTCCATCACTGATATCAGGCAGACGCGCCCGTTCAACGACAAGAGCCTGTGGCCGGAGGACGGATCGCAGCCGTTTGTGTGGAGCACCAACGACAAGTGAGTGAGGGTGTACTCTACAACGAAATGGAGCGAATACTTATGCTTTCTCTACAGAACTGGCTACTCCCAGCACGGCGATTACGTCTTTGGTTGGAAGGGCGATGCGCTGCAGCGCGCCCTGGACGCGCGCTGCACTGGCGACACTTGCAGCGTGCTCAAGCGCCAGACGGACGCGGAGGCGATGAAGTGCACGAAGAAGCCGATGGTGAACGAGGAGCAGGACTGTAAGTCGTCACTGGACAGGCCAAGACGGCTGTTATCTGTTTACTAACACGCTCAGGGGTCACAGAAATTCCGGGCCAGGCCTTGTAGGTGGAGAAGGGAGAAGGAGAGGGGCGGACGGAGATCGGAGTCGATTGTCTTCTTGGATAAAACATGTTTGAATATTCCGAGCCACTTTGCCTACAAAGTACCTCCACGTACCCCGCGCGACTTTAGCCTGGGGGAGCATAGGTCGTTCCTCTGTTGTTTACGACGAGCACACACGGGTTGCCCGCTGTGAACGGGCCGAATTGGACGCGCGCGTAGCTGCTGGTTGAAGACACTGTGCAACGCTGGGATGCAACCTGATGCACAAGCATCTCTGCAGAGAGCTGTCTATTGGTAGCCAAGCGTCTGATCTGCAAGCAGCCCGTGGTGTCGATGGAGGGCCACGAGAGGCTCTGGTGAGAGATCTGCCGAAGAGATTGTCTCCAGCGACACGTGCTACTGCTTTTATTCTCACGCCCATCTCCATCTGTGGTGTTACCATTAGACTGTAGATCCGGCGAAAAGCAAGGGATGAGATGGATCAACATCATCCACGTATCACGTCGTTGCCCTCCACAAGCGGTTTGTCGTTTATGCCAGCAACCGTGGGTGAAGGAAGCGGTCGGTCGGGGCGCCGGATGAGCGGTGCAATGACCACGTATAAAGTGTTGTCCTCGCTGTTGTGCCACCCGTGTCTGTTGAAGTTAGTCGTATCTGTCTGTGCCTGGACTTTTCCGTGCGTCGTCTCATCTCCTCAAAGTCCACATCAACACCTTTCCCAGCCAGCTCGTCCACATCACCATGACTGAGTCCAAGGAGCGGGTCGGTGACGCTGTGTCTACAGCTGAACAGCCTCTTGACAGTCACGACAACGATGCGCCCAAGGCCGAGAAGCTCGACGTGCTGCACGCCGAGGTGCTGGGAAACGAACACCTGATGAGCGATGCTGTCGATGGCGAGAATCGCGAGCACGAGATGACGCTGTGGGAATCGGTCAAGCTCCACCCCTGGGCCTGCTTGTGGGCATTTACCATGTGCTTTACCATTGTACGTCTGTTCCTCTCCCACTGCAGACCATCTGCCATCTCTGACACGACAGGTCATGGAATCCTTCGACATGTTCCTCAACACCAACTTCGTCGCCCTGCCCTTCTTCAAGGAGACCTTTGGCGTCCCCGTCGGCAACGGCGAAAAGTCCATACCTACGAGCTGGCAGAGTGCGCTATTCCAGTCGGGACAGTGTGGCGCCTTTATCGGCGTGTTCCTGGCCGGGCCCATCACCGATCGCCTGGGCTACCGCTGGACCACAATCATTGCTCTGGTCGTCATGAACGCCACCATTTTTATCTCCTTCTTTGTAGGTTCTGACCCCCAAGTTGCTATCGTCCTCTCTCTAACAAACCCGCAAGGCAAACTCTCTCACCGTCCTCACCATCGGCCAGGCTTTTGAGGGTGTCCCGTGGGGTCTCTTCATCGCCAATGCGCCAGCCTACGCCAGCGAGATCGTGCCGCTGGCGTTGCGCGGTGCCTGCACGGCCACGCTGCAGATGAGTTGGTCTATCGGCTCCATCATTGTGGCCGGCGCGACGTTGGCCTACAACAACCGCAACGACGAGTGGGCGTGGCGCGCACCGTTGGCCCTGCAGTGGATCTTCCCAACGCCGCTGCTGGTCCTCATCTTCCTGAGCCCCGAGTCGCCCTGGTGGCTGGTGCGCCACGGCCGCCGCGAGCAGGCACTGCACAACATCAAGCGTCTGGGCGCCTCCTCCGACAGCCAGGCCCAGCAGTCACTGGCTATGATGGAGCGGACCGTGGAGATTGAGCAGAAGCTGGGTGGAACGCCGACGCTGCTGGACCTGTTCCGTGGCCCCGACCTGCGCCGAACCACCATTACCTGCCTGATGTACGCGTCGCAGAACTTTGCCGGCAATCTGATTGCCAATCAGGCAACCTTCTTCTTTGAACGTAAGTCTCTTCTATGCATCGGCGCATGTGTCCGTCAAGCAGCTGACCCTCCTTCTTTCTCTCAGAGGCTGGCATCCCAACCAATCGCTCCTTCCAGCTCAACGTCATCAACACGTGCCTGCAATTTGTTGCCAACGCCCTGTCGTGGCCCCTGACCGGCTGGTTCGGCCGCCGCACCATCTATCTTTGGGGCACGGCCACCAACATGGCGTTCCTTTTTCTGCTCGGCATTGTCGCCTCCGTCCCCCAGACCAGCTCTACCAACTACGCCCAGGCCGTGCTCGGCATTATCATCAGTTTTGTCTTTGCCGGGACTTTGGGCCCCATCTCCTACACCATCATCTCCGAGACTTCGTCCGTACGCCTGCGTGCGCTCAGCACCGGTGTCGGCCGTGCTGCCTACTATGTGGCTGAGATCCCCATGATTTTCCTGGCCTCGCAGCTTCTCAATTCTACGGGTTGGAACCTGGCTGGCAAGTGCGGCTATGTCTGGGGCAGCACCGCTATCGTGTGCTGGATGATGGCCTTTTTCTTCCTGCCCGAGCTCAAGCACCGCTCCTACCGCGAGGCCGATATCCTGTTCAACCGCGGCGTGCCGGCGCGTAAGTTCAAGTCGACGGTCATTGACGTGGCCGAGAATGAGTGAAGGAGCGCACTAGACCAGTTTCCTGACAAGGAAGAGCACAAGACATAAAGGTGTTCTCTTGAATCTTTCCCATAACTACGTGCATAATCTTCACTGGCATATGTAGCTGCAATATAATACTTTTGAAGTGGACACTCTTATTGACACTACACTAAAGAAGTAATGAAGAACTCGGCTTGAGAAAGAAAAACCATTACGACGTGGACCGGCGCACAGCGGGACCGCAGCCAAACCGCCTAGTTGGTCTTCTCCATGCCGGGAAGCGCGGAGAGCCCTGGAGGTCAGTATAGAACCAGAAAACGAAGAGAGAGTGCGAGACTTACACCCCAGAGTGTCCTCCTTGACAAAGTCCTTGACGGTGCACTGGTTGGCGACCGTCATGGCCTGCTTCTTGATGGAGCCGCAGCCGTCGTAGAAGCACTCAGACTTGTCCATGGCGCGCTGCAGAGCATCGCCCTTCCAGCCGAACATGTAGTCGGCGTGGGTGCCGTAGCTGTTGCCCTCGAAGCTCCAGATGAAGGGGTTGGGTGCGCCGCTCTTCCACAGGCTGTTGAACTTGCTGGTGTCCCAGACCGTCTCAAACGTCACCTGCGGCACACGCACCGGGTGGGACGACGGGCAGGCACCGGAGTTGACGAAGCCCTCCGAGCTGACAGTGTTGTACATGTGCGAGGCGTGGTCAGGGCTGTCCAGGTTCTTGCCATCCCAGCAGCTGTTTCTTCCGTCAGTCGTTTTTCTCAACGCCTACTTTAGTTGCAGACAAGACCTACCCAGGGAAATGGTGTGTCGTGAAGATGCCACCCGAGCACTGCTTGGTCGGCATGTCGTTGGTGATGGCACCACGGCTCTGGCCGCTCATGCACTGGTAGCTCAGGCCAGCATGGAACTTGCTCTTGGCGCCGGGGCTGCCCACGGTCATCCGGAAGCCCTAGAAAACGTCAGCGTCGATGTTCGCTCTGGTGTTCAGATCTCGGACTGCCAACCAGTTGTCACTTACGGGAGGGAATGCCTTGACCGGCTGCTGCTTCAGGTTGTCCTTGTTGAGGTCGAACTGCGTGTAGTACACCGTCAGGCCACCCTGGGCACCCTGCGAGCCGCCCAGCAGAGGCTGCACCGGGATGTTTGGCACGCGGTGGTACGAGCCGTTGGTGGGGTCCTTGAAGTAGAGCACTGCCGTCCAGTAGTTGGAGAAGTCCTCCGACATCTGGCACGTCGTGCATGTGGCCCGCTCGCCAACGTCGCCGTTCATCGTCGCGTTGAAGGCGTTGCCGCCCACGATGTGGTGCACGTGCGAAGACGGGAAGGCACCAGGCTGACCCGCGGGATCCAGACGCTGGTACGTCAGCGTGGAGCACGGGAAGCGGAGGCCGGCATAGGCAGGCGCAACGAGCGCAAGGAGAGCCGAGAAGGACTTCATGGTGGCGATGTGCGAGACGAGACACGAGATCGTAAACAAGTCAGGAGCTGGGGAGATCGAAATGGCCTTTGTAGACTCTGAGCGAACGCATGGCGACGCGGGGGATCCCTCGTCTTCTTTAATACCAGTGGGTTGCTGGCCGTTCTGTTGACAAGACAATGTTTTCCTCCTGCGCTGCCAGTTTACCCGGCCATATAGTCATATACTCAAAAAGGCCTTTCACTGGCGCCTCGGCAAGGGGTGTCCAACGTTCTAGATGACAGCGCGAGCTTCGGCAAATGGCGAACCTTATGAAAAATCTTCACGTCGGCGAGTTTGCCTCCACCTGGGCATGTCCGTAACTGGTGGCTTAATTAAGCAGAGATGGGGAAGGCGAGGTCTGGTCATATCAACGTAGAAAATGGGCAAATTGCCACCAAATATAGATCTTTCGTCCCGGCAATCGAAAAAACAGGCCGCAGGGGATTCTGCCGTCTGTTTGTGCCCGTGTTCGATTGCTGGAACGGACAGAGGAAGTAGATGGTCCGGCAAGGTGACGAGGCTGGCAGGGGATGGGTAAACAAAGGAGACGTGCATATCATTGGCCGGTTCTAATCTGCGGGCTTTGTCCACCGACCAGGACCAACCTGGATATTTGCCATTGTTTCTTACAGGCTCTCAGAACTTCAAATGCCGAGATGAAGTCGAGATATGGCTGCTTTGGAGAAGCAGTCCCTAGAGTGACCAAGAAAAATTTAAGACGCACTTTCAGGAAAAAGTCGAATGGCCAAGGACTTGCCACTGATTTTCAACCATTGCCATCTCTGACTGCGACGTTCAATAACCAAGATGTCTACTGCGGTGATGCCAGTAACCAGCTGCTCAACTATGTGGCTTACATAATCGATCTGCCAGATACCTATGCTCAGGGGCGGCCAGGGGCCTTGTGCGGCTATTAGCACCATGTCGTGCCCTCTCCGCGTTAGAATTTTGTTTAGGAGACACAGACACAGGCCACACAGACAGTCCCATCTGCAGTGCTTCGTGAGTTGGTATCAATGCGGTGAATTCCTTGGGTAGCAATGAAGAAAGGCATGAGGTGCATCGTGCTGTCGTTGGAAATGTTACCGAACTGCACAAAGTAGAGCTTGTAAAGTGGCAAGAAGACACAGTGTCATATTGTGTCCTTTGCTTAGAGGCTTCGGCAAATACAAGTGAAGGACCAACGGGTATATGGAAACAAACAAATCAAGTCACGAGCGTCGATGCCAACGTTGCAAGGCAGGGCCACAACCTACTTCCCTTCATGCCCTGCCTTCTTCGTCCACAGTTCGCCGATGGGATCGCAAGGCTCAGCCACGCACTCCCACTCGCCCATTCCGTAGTGCGCCGGCGCCACGCGGCAACCACGGCCGCCACCTCCAACAATCAGGTTGCCCGGGCGGTAGGCGGGGTCCTGCCGCATGCGGCGTAGCACGCTGCCGTGGACGAGCACATTGTCGGGTACATCGCGGGTCTCGCCACAGGGCAGCGGCCAGCGGATGGGCTTCCAAGAGCCGTCCGGCTGCAGGTCCATGCGGCGGAAGGGCATGTACTCGACCAGATTCCAGGCAACGACCGAGACGGCGCTGTTGCCCATGTTGAACTCGAGCGAGTCGTGCAGCGGCGCCGCGTGGGCCTTGTGAAGCATCTGGAGGAACTTATTTCGGGGCGTGCCTTCAATACCTACGAGGCTGGCCGCGTCGGCGTCGCCATCGTCCTGGGAATGTACGGCCACAGCGGCTGCGCCGGCCGTGGCTTGCTTTGTGCTATCGGCCGTTGAGTCTGGCGGCGTGCGTAGCGAATTTGTGGTGCCGTCTTGGCTATTGACGCAGATGTTGGTCCGGGGTGGCAGGGGCACTGGCTGCAGAGGGTCGATGTCGTCACCCTGTGTGGCAGCAGAGTCCGAGCCGCTGTGACCTCCGGCATGAGGAGGCGCGGCATTCACTGCAGCTCTCGCCGACTCGCCCAGCGTCGGTGACCACTGGTGGTGGTCAAGCAGGTCCGCACACCCCATGGCTCGCACCTTCTCGCTGTCAAAGGTCAGACCTGCCCGCATGGCCTCGCGCACCATCCAGGTCAATGGAATGTGACTGGCTCCCTTGGTACCGTTGCCGGGAGGGTTCCATCCGCCGCCAATGTCGGCGTGGTCGCCCGAGAACCACACCTCGCGCAGGTCCTGCGGCACGTCGTCGTCGTCATGCTGGTGCACGGGGCCGACAGCGCCCAGCTCGGAGATGTCGTCGCGCGCATGGGGGTTGTCATGGTAGTGCGACCCACGTGACAGCGACCGGCTGTGGGCCCGGTACGGTGCTGGGTTCTCAGCGTCGTCCGAGCTGCTGCCGTCTCGACTGCCATCAGCAGACGCGGCTGCTGCCGAGGTCCGCATGGCCTGGCGCCCGCGCGACTTCTCGTCCTCGTCCAGGCCCTTGATGTCATGGTGATGACGGAGGTGGTGGTGGTTGATTGCGGTTGAGACGGCAGCCTGCAGTGACTGACGGCGGGCGCGGTATTTCTTGTGCACGTCGTGCAGGACTTGGAGGGCGTCGCGATGCTGGCCTTTGGCAGTGTCGGCCGACTGGTAGACGAGGTCTTGGCGGAACTTGGCGCGGCGCTCGTCGATGCTGACGGCATGGCGGATGACCTTTGCCGAACTACGCGCCGTGTAGGGGAATTTGCTGCGTTCCATCCAGGCCGCCTCGAAGCGCGGCACGCTGTTGACAGTGTCGAAGAGACCCAGGAACTGGATACGGCGCACGGGGCGCGAGAAGGTCTCGCGGAAGCCCTTCATGAACGCGTACATCTCTTTCTTGCGTTGTGTGCCCTTGACAGAGTTGTCGTTGCGACGACACTGCCACTGGCTGAAGGAGTGCCAGGCAAAGTGCACCAGCTCCTCGTTGCCGTGCGACAACAGGCCCACGTAGTCCAGCATCTCTGCCAGGAACCGCGCAATGTAGGCGCCACGGCTGAAGCCAAAGATGTAGATCTCGTCGCCGGGGTTGTAGAAGCGCATTAGGAAGCGGTAGCCGCCGACGACGTGCTGGTCAAAGGACGACCCAAACGCGCTGTCCTTGGCCTTGAGGTACCAGCTGCGCATGCGTGCCTTGATGGACGTGGGTGACAAATCTCCGGAGATGACATACGTGCCGATGCCAGCTGACATGTTAGAGGGGTTGTGATGGGGGAGAAAGTATCAAGCTTACGCTGGTAGTAGTGGTCTGGAATGTTAGAATGCAAATTCTCTCTGCTGTTGACGGCGATGTACTACTTACACTGGTCACCTGCTGTCCGGTCCAGCATGCGAAAGATCTTGAGGATGTTGGTGTCCGAGTCATCGCCCTTGAAGGCTTTGCCAGTGCCGTCGAAACAAAGCACCAGTTTCCGCGGCCGGTGTTCGTCGTGGCCGTGGACCATGTCGCCGTGTAGCGAAGACGGCGGTGGCCGGCGCATGTGAGAGACAGACGACCGTGCATCGCCCGGGAGGGGATCGCTGCGTTGTTGGGACTGGTCTTGTGTAGGGCACTGCGGCACGTCTGGGGCCGGGCTGTGTATGGGAATCGACGAAGCTTTCACAGCCTCGGTGGTGATGAGCTGCGAGGCCATCGTCTAGGCACAGCCTGCCAGAGATTGAGACAAGTAAGGAGCTCGGTGAGAACGTGTGTAGGGGTGGAAATGAACGCTGGGGGCAGATCAGAGGAGAGAAATGCTTTGCGAAGTCACGGCGCTAAGTTTGACTGGCCCCGATACAGACTTTAATGGAAGAGTTGATCGTCCTTGACACGGCACTTGTCGACGAACAGCGGCCGGCCTGGATATGGCGGCACTGACTGCAACGGAACAACAAACAATGGCCTGCGTCTGGAGCTGGGGCTGAATGTTAGAGCCGCTTTCGCCCTAGTGTCGCCAGTCTAGACCTGATGCTCGAGAGTTACCACCAAAACCAGCCTGGAGCCAATTTTTGCGTGGAGTCGACCAAACAAGCCAGCGGCAACGGCCGGTTCTTGCTTGGCTATTGGTGCTGCAAATGAGTTCTCAGCTCAGTGTTTCCTCGGCCGTCTGCAATTGTACACTCACCCTCCACCATGCTTACATAGTCCGTGGACGCCGTTGACGCCGAACAAGGCGGCCGCAAGGCTGCATCGGGTTCGGGAGGCCGTCACGTTGCTGGAACGGAGGCATTATCTACTTGGCCACCTAAGATACGTGGTTGCTTGCGGAGTTTCGTGTTCCGTCGGCTCGTACGTTATCTTGGGTACGAAAGAATGACGTTGAAGAGACCCTAGATAGTCATAAAATACCCGAATCCTCATTGTTTAGAGGGCCAAACTATTTCAAACGAAAAATAATCAAAGCAAACCAAAGCAAAACCGAGAATCACCAACTTTCAGCCACTGAAAGTGGGAACGTTGGATAAGGATTTCCCAGTCACGTGCCGTTTCTGCTCTCCACTTCAACAACCCAACATCACCAACAGAACCACGCCGCGCCGTTCATCAGGAATCGTTTTCGCGTGCAACCGCGCTATCGGGCGGGATGTACGTATGATCATCCTCGACGACACCAAGGTTACGTCTACTTGCAGTCTAACATTCTGACATTCTTCGCAGGATCGACCCTTCGCTCCGGCTGCGACGCGCCATCCGCGCCAACGACCAGCTGTTGGTCAAGCGAATCCTGACTTCTCATCCTGAGCTGCTGCATAACCCCGACACCTCCGATGCTGGCCTGTCCAACTCGAACCTTCACCTGGCTACGCTACTAGGCCACCTGCTAATTTGCCAACTGCTCGTTGAGCTCGGCCACGAGCAGGACGGACCCGCCCTTAATGAGCGCCACGAGACCGCCCTGATGCTGGCTGCGCGCAACGGCCACATCGAGACCGTGCACTACCTGTGCCAGGCCGACCCCGCATGGATATTATACCGCGATGTCCAAGGCCGCGACGCCATCATGGAAGCCAGCCGCGGCGGCCACGACACGGTGGTCCAGCTGCTGCTGACCTACGTGCCGGGTGGCGCCGAGGTGGCTGTGCGTCGCGAGGACACCGAGGGCAACACGGCACTGCACTTTGCCAGTAGCAATGGCCACCTGCTGGTACTACGCACGCTGCTAGCTGCTGGCGCCGACCCGGACCACCAGAACGTGTGGTGCTGGACGCCCGTCGCCTACAGCGCCTCCGTTCAGGCTGAGGTGTACCTCAAGGGCCTGATCAACCAGACAAAGGCGCAGGTTGCCGCTACCTCGACCCGCACGCAGATATCGCCGGTCAACGAGAAGAAGCGCATGCCGCACCTGGCCGGCGCACTTGGGTTGCGGCTCGTCCGCGACGATGACAGCAGCAAAACCCGCTCGAAGAGGCCACCCTCCTAGCTGCAGTCTCCCTACAGAAGCTTTTGGGGTCGGGGATGTACAATTTACGACCTAACAATGAGTCATGACAGTTTTTTTCGTTTGGAGAGTCGCCCTCTTCCTTATTGTCTTTTTTGTTTCGGCACGGCAACCGGCGTTTCGACTTCTTTGCCTTTTCTGTTCCAACTGCCTTTTTCGACCTGGTCATGCGACAAACAATCCACAGTTGGTGCTGTGACATGCGACTTGGATACTGCACAGAGCACCGTCTACAGACCTCACCTGATAGAGCATTTGGCCTCCAGTTCTGTCAGCAACGTTCCCCTGACGTTGCTTTGACACATTATGTCTATGGTCCGATGCCAACGACGCCTACCTCGACGCGTCAGCTCTCGCTTCTCGCCTATTTATTCGCGCTTCAACTTGCGCTCACGTCTTTCTTTGCGTCACAGTTCACAGCCCACGCTTCAATACCCGTTTCTAAATATCTTCGCCAAACTGGATCCCCGCAGCGACATCCGCTCGTCACCAGCTGCTGCTGGCCACTCGACAGGACCACTACCCTACCCGGCGACAAAGATTGTCGTGGGCCAGTATCTTTCCGTCGGCGAGGACCCCTTCCCCTACTGCGGCTGGCTCATCGTGGCTGTCTTTTACGACGCCGACGACCGAGAGCTGTGGGCGACGCAAGTCTTCCTCTTGCACAGAACCAGTGACGAAAACGATTTCTGGTAGCTCTCCTACTCTACCACTGTCAGACAGGCCAAGCTAGCCTTGGTTTGACATGCCTATGTCACTAAACTGTACGACAACAGCCTGAAGAAGGAAGTATAAAGACAGCGACGCTCACCTCCATTTTGCAGGTGGCCGAGATAAGGATCGTCTGTGTCTTTTGGCTCTCTTCATCTATCTTTCCAGCTCTCTGTCTTGAAAGCACCAAACAACCATTTTCATAACATCGTCCTGCAATGGCTTTCGTCGGCGGTGCGGGTGGCAACCCACGCTATGGCCGCGACGCTCACGGCACGCTGCCACCTGCTATGGGTGCAGGTGGCTCAGGTTTTCCACCCTTCCAGCCAGCTCCCTTCCAACAGGCGCCGTTCCAGCAGGCGCCACTTCAGCAAGCGCCCTACAACACGGTGCACAACGTGAACGGCCATATGCGATACTACTACGCGCCTGCAGCGCAGACGCCGTGGCCACATGCTCAACAACCCTTTCTTGCACCGGCTTCGGGCTTCATACCTGGCACAACCCCCGGTGGCTTCCAAGTACCCATTACATCGCAGCCGCCCGCGCTCGGCCAGACACAAGGCCCGGCTCCGTCGCTCGACCGGACGTTCCGCACGTGCAACATGCGCAACACCACGGGTGGTTTCGGCTGCGAGCCTGGGTACAACTATTTCTTCCCTGCGGAGCACACCAAGATACACGTCCTGAAAACGGGCTCGACGCCGCCGTGGCAGCTGCCGCACAACTTTGCAATTCAATTCCACGCCTGCCACGTGCCCGTAAACACGACCGTGGCGGAGCTACTCAAGGGATTTGGCGCCAAGAACCCAGTGCCCAAGAAAAACGTCATCACCGAAGTGTGCCCCGGTGGCGGTGGCAAGTGGTACAAGGGCATTGAGGCCCGGGGTGACAATTTTGAGCTGCTCAAGAAGCCAATCAAGGAGCTGGGCTGGGATGCGACACGGACAGGATTGCGAGGCCAGAAGAAGGTGGTGTACGTTTACGTGCATAAGGATTGATGGTTTGCTGTGCATTGCCAGGCGTTGTTTTGTCGGTTTCGGTCTTGTTCGTTGACGATATCTGCCAGGTAGTTGTAGTATCGACGGCGCTGTCTGATTCTGTTTGTTACTAGCGAGGCAGGCCTCTTCGTTGTACGCCATGGTTTTTAATGATTTTTCAAATGCAAAGCTCGTTGATTTTGTCTCACCATCGATGAGCCCAAGAGAATTGCATTAACACCTCTACCAAAGAAACGTAATAATAAAAAACAGCCATCATACAAATCGACAGTACAGAAAACACTGCCGCATTACCTCCGAACATCGTCTCGCCATCTAAAAGCCGTAGTACCGAGGCTCGTCAAAGACATGGTATCTATGTCCCCGGACACCCTCACCCCGGAACAGGGCCGGGAAGCGCCACCCAGCCGGCACGTCCGACTCAGCCACACGTCTATCGCGCGTTTCGGCGTCGATCCCAAATAGCTGTTGCGTCCGGTCGGCACTGTCGGGCACAACAAATTTGGCCACTTGCAGCTCCGTGTCTGTGATCGTACTCCGGCTGATCCGTGCATAGCCCACTCGCTGCAGGCCCTTGAAGAGGATGTACTCGCACCACCGGTCCCAGTCCGAAGGGTCGACGTCATGCATGCCCGATGTCTGCGACACGTACGTGTTGTAATTGCCCTCCAGTGGCTTGGTCACCAGGTAGCTGAGGAGGAAGCTAGGCCGCGAGGAGCTCCCCATGAGCTTGGCCAGGTACTCAGACTGGAGCCGGCGGTCCTCGGGGTCCTCCTCCTGCCCGGAGTGGAAAACAAAGACATCGACAAGCGTGCCATAAACGTCGAGGGTGGCGTGGATCGCGGGCGCCAACTCACCAACGGGACTCGGCAGCAGATGGTGAGTGGAGTTCACTATCGGGAACTTGGAGAGCAGCGCTGCACCCCAGGTGTGCTTGTTGGGGCCCGGGCCGTAGTCGACATACATGCCCAGATCCTCGGCCAGGTACTGTGTGGTATCCCGGTTGCCCATAATGATGCGCTGCAGATCGCTCTCCAGAAGGCCGACAACATCTAGTTCCGCCTCCTTGATTAAATCGCGCATGCGCCGTTCGGAGCTCCACATGTCGTTGTCAAGACTGAAGTGGATGGTCCAGATGCCGGCTGTTATGACACGGTCGTCGGCATGGTACGGCTTGTAGTCGTTGCTTGGAAAGCGCATAAACGCTGCGCCGAGAAAAAAGATGTTGAGAAGGGCTGCCACGCCGTAATAGTACTTCCGCTGGCGGCCAGAAGTTGTACGCTTCTGGTACTTGGGCACAGAAGACTTGTTGACTCGGCTGGTGTTGAGGTTAAAAACGCCTGCGCCGATCAGCAGAAACGTAACAACCATGATCCAGTCTGTGTGTTCACGCACGAGAGGGCCGCCTGGCACAAACGCATATGCGACGACCCAGACGTGGAAGAGCACAAGGAAATTATAGATGAGGAAGCCCACGCCAAAGACAAGGGCGGGCCGTTTCTTCGACGCCGACGACACGAGGGGAATGAAAAGCGCTGGGAGGTAAACTGCCAGCGCCAGACCGCCGTAGAATCCAAACCAATTTCCGTACAGCGTCAACACAGCTGCACCCAAGCAAGCAATGCCGTAGGCCGACCAAGACGACACCAGGCCCGGTAAAGAGGCACCTAGGACAACACCCCCCGTCATCGCAAAGATAGTGTAATAGGCGTGGACGCTCGACAAAGGGCCACGGACCGGGTAGCCCTCCCACACCCAGAGAATCATGGTGCTCGTGTCAGAGAGGAGGGAGTGCAGGGCGAAAAACAGCCCTCCAAAGCCAAGAGAGAACAGCAGAGGAGAGGACGAGGAAGGCCCTTCCGCACCGAGGCCGGGAGAAGGTCGCTTGCGCGTGAAGCGGAGTGCGGCGAGAACGGCAAGGGCCAGACCAGTTCCGTTCCAACCGCCGTTCTCAGCATGCATGATGGGCCAAACAGGATTGTTGGTGTGCCAAGCGAATTTGGCAATGCTGGACATGAGAAGGCCAAGAACAAGAGCCACGACGCGCGCCTCTAGCCGGTCGCCCTTGGAGGCGTCAGCGTAGAGTGTAGCCGCCCAGGCCAGGCATTGCATAGCCACGCCGAAGCCAATGGTGAACAGACGGTAAGCAGGGTCCGCCACCAGGTAGGCGGCCAGGCCAGCCAGTGAAAACAGGTGGAAGAGGCGAAGATTCTGGACGACTAGAGAGCGAACTGGGGCGATGCCGAGCAAGAAAGGGGAGACGGTGGACATGACAAAGGCCTCATAGCCGGAGATGCCCATGTGCCAGAGCGGGAAGTACCAGACAGTCAGGCCGAGACTGGTCAGGACGGACCAAAAGGCAAAACCATGGTAGACATCGGCGGCAGCGTCGAGGGCCTCTGGCCAGGTGAAGGGGAGGTTGAAGATACCGCCGGTGGCCTTCTCCTTTTCTCTTTCCAGCTTGGCGATTTCGGTAGGGGATCGGTGGGCACTGTGGGCAGGAAACATAAAACCTTTAGAATGAATCGTTACAACCGCGCCACCGGCGACGGGGAAGAGGAGAGAGCGAAACAGAAGGAGTGGGAGAAAAGGCGGGGGAAAGAGAGCCAAGGAACAGAGATGTGGCAAGCAAGGCAAGTCGCATTTGTATTCTGGCACGGTGGTTCTTCTCGTTTTCTTCCGCCCTGTTGCCCTGATCTCTCTCATGATCCCCGCGGCCAGCAGCACGGCTACTTTGGAAGCCATTGCACGTACCCCTTACTTGTGCCTTTCGTATCCTTCACAATCAGCTCGAAGGTGTCGAAGTCGAGAGCAGTGACGGCGTCAAACGCCACGTCGAAGAGGACGAGGGACCACTCAAAGAAGGCGTAGATTGTGTAAGCTAGAGGCGGCATACGGGTCAGCAGGAAGATCCACGATGAAAGGTGCGGAGAGCAAAAGTAAGACATACCGCCTGGAACACGATGCACCTTGTGCTGAATAAAAAAGTAGACAAGGGGAATGATGTTGCCGAAAAAGGCACCAGCCACGATCTTGCGATACTTGATGGCCTGCGCGTTGGCTGGGCTCAAGGCGAGGCAGCCAAACATCCATGGAATGGTGGCCAGTAGGTATGAGATCATGAAAATGTCGTGCCAGTCGTGGTTATCGGTCGACGTAACATAGGTCCAGCCACCACAAGTAAAAGTCCGGAAAATGCCAAAGTATGCGATGGTCTTGGGAAGACGACGGCCAGGCTTGGCAGTCAAGAGATACCACAGGCCGACGAGGGCAAACCGGGGACCTGGGAGACAAAGAGCACAGTCAGCGAGGTGGTCGGTAAGGAAACGTAGAACGACAACGGAGAAGCACACCAGATGTAAGGGCAATGAAGAGCATGAAAAAAGACCGCTCAGGAAACCGGTCGCCGATGGTTGCCGACACGGACGGAAACCATTCTTCTGGGTAGCCGAACCACTCGTTCTGGACGATCTTCTGGTAGTGAAGGGAGATTCCGACAACCAGGGCGCTGAAGAAGGCGGCTGTGGGTAAAATGTCAGAGATCAGTCGGAATGACGAGAAAGCGCAGAAGCAAGGTGCGCAGGAGCTTTACCGTAGGCAGCAACAGTATGTGCCCAGCTCACCCACTGGCCATTGAAGGCCAGCAGAACGCCGGCATCCTTGTCTTTGTATCGGGATGACATGACGGGATGCTGTGGAGGGATGGTTATTGAAGAAGCGGAAGCACCGGAAGCTCCGGAAGCAGAGAAACGACCGAGAAGCAAAGCACCAAAGGCCCAAGGCAAAAGAAATGAACGATAGACAAGAAGCGAAACAAGAGAAAACAGACAACGAAGGGGAAAAGAGCGCGAGGAGACGGCTGCTCGGCCAGAGCTTTGGGCTTGCAGGGGAAACGGAAAAAAGAAAGAAGGGAGGTTCTTTCGCGCCGCGAAGCAGTAGTAATGCGCGATGGAAACCTCGGCGCCCCTGAGATTAGGTGGGGAGCAATTATGTAAGCATGTCTGCCACGAATCGTGTACGCAGTATGGACTCATGGAGTACACGGGAGTTACACGGGGACCGTAGTACTACTACTTGGTAATTTCTGTGCAGTATCTCCCTCCATATCATCAACGTTCATTTCGAATCTGCTGGTACAACATCCGCCTCCGTCTTGGCCGCTCTGCTCTCGGTCCGGCACACCAGCGGCTCCGGATCTGCTTCTGTGGCGTTCCTTCTAACGTCCTTTTCCCTGGTCGGACGAGACGCCGCGCGATTGCCCTTTCCACCACAGGGTTCCGTTTCTGCCTTCAGTTCTGGCCCCGGTTCTGGCTCCGGCCCCGGCTCCGGCCCCGGCTCCGATCGCGGTTCCGACTCTTGGCTCCTGGCCAGCTTGTCCTCTTGCGGCTCTAGACCACGATCCTTGATGAATATGCAACCCAGGAAGCAGAGACCGATAAGGGGCACCTGGAAGACGAACACAGCGCGGCTTGCTGCCATGTACGCATCCAAGACGCCGTCAAACTCCTGTCCAGCGGGCATCTTTGGCAAAGAGTATGTGTTGTCAGCGAGGGAGCTGTACTCGGAAGGCAGGTTGGCGCGCAGGGCGGCTTGAAGCACGGCAGCTGACGCAGCCAGACCAAAGGCGCCACCGCCGCAGCGGAAGAAGTTGCGTGTGGAAATCACGACTGCTCGCCGCGCCTTGGGCGAGTTGGCCTGCAAGGCGACGAGGGTGGGCTGGAACGCGCAACCGATACCGGCACCAATAAGGGTGAGGAAACCGACGATTCTAGCCACAGGCGTCTCTCGACTAAGTGTGATCATCAATCCAGATCCACTAGCACCCCGCCGTGTCAGAAGCCACTCGAAGCTGGGTGATAGCAACGGGAAAACGAGGCAAAAAAGGAAGGGGAGTCCTTGAAACTCACATGGTCCATATGCCAAACCCGAACCACAGCACTTCGCCATACCTCTTCCGTCGAGAGAGATACTGCCCTGAGAGGATAGAGAAAACCGACTGTACGACAACCATGGCTACGGAGATGCTTGCCGAATGCAGGACGCTGTACTGCCGGGCGTTCTGCAGAAACAGGGGAAAGTAGTACAGGTAAGACTGATAACCGGCGCCGAAAAGAAACGTCTGGGCAAACAGGATGCACAACACGGGGCTCTTGAATATTTGGACTGCGGAGGTTAATTGGTCAGCCGTCGGGCACAAGCCTTCGTTGTCCACGCTTACTTACCCGGCATCATTGGCAACCTTGCCAGCTTCCACTCGGCGAAGACGAAAAAGACAAAGGAACAGACACCGATGACGAGCATGCTAATCACCATGGGCGACGACCAGGCAAAGTAGGAGCCGCCGCCGCTGATGGGAATGAGCAGGAAGATGACGGCACTGGACGACGACAGTACGCCGATTCCGTCGATCTTGGCCAGGCTTTCCTTCAGACCGGCAGTGCGCGGCTTCGACGGCAGCAGGAAGAAGGAGACAGCGGCGACGACCAAGCCGAGGGGCGCCAGCAGGTAGAAGAAAGCGCGCCATGTGGCACGGTCGATAAAGGCGGCGGCCAGGAAAGGCCCGGCCACGTTTCCGAGTGCCAGGAAGGAGCCGAGCACGCCCTGATAGATGCCCCGCTGCTCCAGGGTGACGACATCAGACACGATGATCATGGCCAAGTTGGTGATGCCGCCGCCGGCAATGCCGGCTACGCCACGGAAGACGTAGAACATTGGCGCGTTCTGTGACAGGCCACAGAGGAGATCGGCAAAGCACAGAATAACCGTGGCGGTGATGAATACGACCTTGCGGCCGAAGATGTCGGACATGCGGCCGTAGAGCATCTGAAAGGTGGTGTTGGCGATCAGCGACGAGGTGCCGGCCCACGATATGGTGTTACGGGCGTCGAGGTCTCTAGCAATGGTGGGGAGCGTTACGCCAATGCCGTTCTGGTCCATCATGGTAATGCCCAGTGTCAGCGACAGCGTGATGAGTGCCACAATTAACTTCGATGGCGGCAGGATATTGGTCTGGTCATGCAGAGCCTTCTCTGCGGCGATCTGCGAGGCTGCCTTCATGGTTGTGTGCGTAGGATGTTATTCGTAAGGCGTAAGCTGCCTGCCGCAATTCGCTTTGAAGCCCAAGAGGACGGGCAACCGTCAACAAACGATCCCGACACTTGGACCGGACGCCAAGACGGGAAGTCAAACTCTTTATCTACGGAGTCACAGCGCGCACTACGGCAAAGACAACAAGGACTAGGCGAAGGAAGCTACGGTGGAGTAGGAGCTAGGAAGGGTCGGCACCGTACGGAGTATGTGCCGTGGGCCAAGTTCTGGGATTCTTTTTTTCGGCTTGCGTTTTCCTTTCGCTCGTTACGGAAGACGCGGACGTCATATTGTGTGGCAGGGCGACAGCTATCGACCAGAAATCTGCGGGTACCAGATCTCTGGTCCACTGGTTCTCCGGGGCCGGGTGCGTTTTCAAGGCCAGCGGCAATGCTGCGCTGTGCGGAAAATTTGCCGATCATAGCTAGGAAGGCTGAGTCGTGCCTTCCGAATCGCGTACGGTGCCGGTCTCGGCACAAGAGTATCTGATGGGGCAGCGGCCAGATACCCAAGGCTGGAAGACTACTCCGAAATATTACTCGTACTCCGTAAGGATCTAATTGGAGTTGACCGTCGCGATATAGTGTCGGCCGACAGTTACAAGTGCGCGGTCCTTGGTACAGGAGACTATGATACTCCAGGAGTCTACCTACGATACTCCATACACCGTACTCTTTGGAATCAAGCAAAGAAAAAATGAAAATAAAAGAAGTAGGACACTGGAAGATAAAAAGAAAGCAAAGAAAATCTTTGACTGGTTGGCGTTAACGACATCTGAAATGGTAGCTTTCAATTTTCTCTGCACACAATGTAGCAGACAAGGCCATTTACCGAAACATTTCGAGCCACTTGTACGGAGTGTGCTTCTATTGAGGCGTTGCCATCCACGTCCAGCGAAGAGACAGATTCAGCTCTCGCCAAGGGTCGTCTGCACATGTACGTAACCGATTTATTGCTTTGCTACATGCTGCACCCTGTGAAGAACATAACTGAGGAGGAGTTAGCATACCTTTGATGCTGCACAAGCATGGAAGAGAACAAAAGGAAAATAGTCTATTATTTATATGCTTTCTTTCAATGGACGGCGTAACAAAAGGGTAGAAAAGAGGCAAACGAAGGTTTGGGAAGAAGAACCAAATGTACAGCACTGGGGAAAAGACGTTAAAGATGCCTCGAAGCCGCCCTGGGCCTGGACTCGGACGCCATGGTTGTCGATGCAATGCTGGAAACGAAAGCCCGAGAACAAAATGATGACGCTGCTGGATCCAAAAGAGTCAGAAAGCCAAAAGAGTCAGAAAGCGCAGAGGTGGCAACGGCCGCCGGCTTGCGGGGCGTCAGATATCCATGTGAAGGAGTCCGTGTGGGCAATGCCAACGGGGGGGGTCAAGAGGACAGAGTGCAGAAAACAGATTCTGCTCTGGCCGGACGTGGTTGTGTCTGTTCGCAGGGTCGCCTGTTCACAACGTCGAAGTAAATCAGGTTCAATGCTGCGCCTTTTCTGCAGATGCTGTTTGGGCAGCAGCCTCTGCCCGGCTGGCAATTGTCTTGGGCGCCGTCGTGAATGTGCGCAGGACACGAATGTGCTCGTGCTTAAGTTCCTCGAAGTCGTGCTGCAGCTGGTGGTGCCACGGATAGAGCACAAACACCTGGAAGGCGAGGGCCGATGAGGCGACGCAGAAGTTGGTCAGAGAGATGATGCGCGTGGTTCGCATGGTGGCGGCTAGGAAGTCGAAGAGTTGGGAAGCGAAGCGGCTTGCACTTCGGGAATGGCGCAGTTACAGTGGTGCTGCAGGCGTAAGGCCAGTGGTGTCAGCAGGAGGGACAGAGAGCAGGAGGGACAGAGTTCGTGAATACGGAGAGAGACCGACGAGAGGGTAGAGTCAAGAGATGGATCGTGCTGGTGCTGCCGCTCTTTGAGGAGGATGGTTGTCGTGTAGGACAGAAAGTTGAGAAAGTTGCCCCCAGGCCCAGCCAAAACGAAATAAAAACATGCAAAAGAATTGTCGTGTTAAAACACGGGGGCGCCGTTCTCGGTCGGGTTTTCGCGGGTGCTCACAAATCGCAGCCTAAGAAAGACACTGGCTAGATCAGCCGTCTTTCGATCTCGCCATTTTCCACAGCGGGCATCACGGAAGGAGGGCGCTAAAAGCCCCTGGAAGTTTCGTAGTGGAGCCGCTAGCAGCCCTCCCATGCGCGTTGTTCCGACTTCCGATGGCTGCGCTGAGCATGTGACGGGGATAGTGGCCCCGAAAGTCATAGACTCAGAGACGCCACGAAAAGCGCAAGGTCCATGCCGCGTCTGGGGTAGGCGACCAGGATTCACCGCCGCGTCGAGAAGCAGAATCCGGGGAACTGGGTTCCGTAACCCTTCCGTAAGGCGCCGCTTTCTCTGAGCAAGGACGAAAGCAGTACATGTACATGTACTCTGTACTCCGTACATGTGAGTTCTCTTTCGTCGCCATAGGTATTAGGTAACGAACGGAAGAAAGAACACGTGACCAGCAGCCGACCGCCAACCCCCCCTAATGACACGACGCTCTTGCCGGTCACGTGACAACACGTGATCTTTTGTTGCTTTTCCTTCTTAGACAAAAGCATGCCCAAGTCAAAAAAACGTTGGGAATCAGAAGCTACTTCTTCATGAGCTCTACAAGGGGTGGAGGTTAGGATCCCACGTCTTGACCATGGTGAG
>JADHKL010000122.1:0-43862 GCA_019925545.1 Ophiostoma angusticollis
TCTGGCTACGTTGGAGTTCTGCATAAATTTAGCGTCGTTTTGTCTTGGCGCCCTTAATCCTTAATCCTTAATCGTAATCCTTAATCCTGAGTCGTGAATCAGGGCCTAAGCGATAAGGCCTGGCTGGACCAGGTCGCCACCGCTGGGTTGCCCGGCCGCAGGCTTATTCAGCGTATTTACCGCGGCACGAGGACGACTACAGGTGGTCAGGACCGCAGACGACGGACGCTCGCTCCTGTGCGTAAGTCCGAAGTAGGCGCTGAAACTTCTCTACGGGTAAGCCTGGACAGGCCTGAATAACGCCTCGCCCGCCACCTCCGTCGCCGGCCGTGCCACCGACGACTTTAGTAGGCCTGGCCAAGACCATGGTCATGCACTCCGGCGCCTCCGTGCCAATCTAATGATACTCGACAACTCCCCCATTTCATCTCACGAAGCAAACCAGCCCGTGCTTTTCACAATCGTTTTACCTTCATTACAACCGCATGTTAAGTTCGACGGCCCGCCTCCAACATTCCTTTTTTCCTCCCATCAGCTCTATATTTTTTCTCCTCTCTAAAATACATTTCAGATAAAGCTCCGCTTGGCTCCAACTCTGTCTGCATAGTTGAAACTGAAGCGTCGCTTTGCCTGAGTGGCCCCCTCTCCGCCGCTCTCTTCGGACTATTGGGCTTCTCTGTCCAGGACACAAATTCTTCTCGTTGTTTTGAGTCTACTCTCACCTTTTTCTCACAATCATCTTGTAGTTGTCGTCTCTTCTCCCCTCTGCCGAACAACAACGTCCACTGCGTCACGTGTCCACGAAGGCCCTGTTAATGACCCACTGATTACAGCTTTCCCAGCGCTGCGGGCTTCTGTATTTGGCCAGCCCATTGACGGCGTGCCGCCAATCCCCCCCAATCATCACCACCACTACCCGATCCCGCTTTCACCAGGTCGGGATCTCTCCCGCTTCTTCGTCGTGCTCCTACTCTTTCCTTCTCTCTTCCTCTTTCTCCATGTTTACCCAATCTTTACCAGCGTCCGCGCCAGCGCCTTCGCCCTCGTCACCGGGCCTTCATACACCGCTATCCACGACCCCATCTTCGCCGACATCACGAACCAGTCGCTTACGCGGCCTTAACTATCTGCGCAACTACACCCAGAGCCATCTCCTGAACCGCGAGCACAGCTCTAGTGTCTCTGCTGCCTCCAGCTCACCTAGCACTGCCGGAACAAGCAGAGCTGTCTCTTCTGCAGCCACCACCAACGCCAGCGTCACCACCCCTCACAGCACTACCGGAGGCAACGGGCCCTCGTCCTCGTCCTCGGCTACGTCTGCGTCTGCGTCTGCACTTAGTGACGGTGCCGTGCACTCGGCCCCGACTGCTCTTCGACAAATCCAATCCGCCGCGGCAGCCCCTTCTACATCCGCCGTCGATCCCCATCTGCGCCTCGTCCCCGTCGTGTCCCACCCCCTTGCCGCGACAACCACACCTTCTTCCTCATCGCTCCACAGTGCCGACTGTCCTCTCACCCACTCTTCTCCCTACAGGGACTCAGCCAGAGGCCCGTCCGGGACGCCGTCTGCGGTCGCCAGCGCGGCCGTGTCATCCCTCCCGGCAGCATATCACTCCGACCAGCCCTCTTCGTCTACTGCCTCCGTGATCCCTCCAACCGGCTCTGTCCCGACATCGCCCGCTGACGACAGCGCTCTCCCTCCGTCAGCCATCGCTGCCACCGTCATGACGCGGTCACGCTCGGCCACTGAGCCCGGCGCTGGTCCCCCCAACCTGGAAAACCTACCTTCGATACGCTTCTCGACCTTCTATGACCCCCGCTCGACAAGACCGTCACTGAGATTCACGCCCATGTCCCGTACTCTGCCGACCGGTAAGGAGATCATCAGAGTCGGGCGGTATAGCGAGCGCGACAGCAATCCGACAGTTGGTCCTAACATTCCCTCGGCTGCGCATGTTGGATTTAAGTCGAAGGTTGTCAGCCGCCGCCATTGCGAGTTTTGGTTTGAAAACAGCCGCTGGTTTATTAAGGACGTCAAAAGCTCGAGCGGCACATTTTTGAATCACATCAGACTCAGTCAGCCGGGCACGGAGAGCAAGCCTTTCCCTGTCAACGATGGAGACATTGTGCAGCTTGGCATCGACTTCAAGGGAGGCGAAGAAATGATATTCCGCTGTGTCAAGATGCGCATCGAGTTGAACCGCGGCTGGCAGAATAAGCTCAATGCCTTCAAGTGCGACTCTCCTGCCTCTCCTTGGCTTCTATCTCACCTGTTAACCCTTTGTACCTTCCTAGTGTCACCACGCACAAGCGGCTCCGGAACATGGTCAAGTCGAACGAAGACGACCCTTCCGCACAGTCATCGCAAGATTGCTCAATTTGCTTGAACTCGATAGCGGTATGTATTGTCCTGTCGCCAGCGCCATATTTTTGCATCCTCCCTCGCGTAGCCTCGACGAATCGTTGTTGCACGAAATGCTGATCTTTGATTCTCCTCCCGTTCCATCGCAACCTGCAGCCGTGTCAGAGCCTGTTTGTTGCACCCTGCTCGCACACATGGCACTACAAGTGCATCAGGGCACTCCTGGAATCGCCACAGTATCCCAGCTTCATCTGCCCAAATTGTCGTGCCGCCGCTGATCTCGAGGCCGATGTTGAGGATCCCCCTGAAGAGTGGGAAAATATGGAGCTCGAAGATCTCGAAGAGTTTGTCGCAGACGAATCTAGCGGCAACCATGTCAAGCCCGGTCCCTCAGGCTCTTCTCAGGTCGCGACAGCAACACAGCCTGCCGAGGCCGCTGACGCAACGGTGCATGCGGACATCACTATGGTAGATGTCCCAGGTCCGTCAGCCTCTCGGCAGGGCGAGGTTGAGAACCATGTTTCGCATGCCACGTCCAGTCCTGTGCCTATTCCTGCTTTCGGCTCTGGCAGCCGGTTTGCTTCTAGCTCAGCTAGCAATATCAACGCCATAGGCGGGGCTCCGACTGCCACGCGCACGACTAGGACGCCGTCGCCCACAGAGCGTCACGTTGCGCCGCACGGCAGAGAAGGACCGATCACACCGCGTAACGACGCCGGCCCGTGGGTCTTTGACGGTAGCGGCATTCGGGTCGGAACGGGCCGAGCGAGCACTGACAGTCACCGCGGCGAGATGCGCAGCTTGGATACAGCAGCTGCTGAGTTGGCTAGCCAGTTCACGAACTAGTAGTTGTGGACAAGCCCTCGAGGCGCAGATCTCATAGACAAAAGATATTGCAGGGCACAGTTTGGATGCCGAACGGCCTGCTTTCTTCCATAGCGGCATAATAGCGACAGTCCGGATATTGGCGATTTGGCGTCGGTCCATTTCCATGGCAGCGAGGGTCGCTCCTTTCTTGGCTTTTTCTTCTTGCTCGACCCCTTGCATTTCTCTCTGGTTTTCGATACATTTCCTTATTTGCCATTGATGATGACACTGAAGGTTTTACAGATAGCATTTCGAAGGTTTATTAACAGTAGGCCAGCGGTATTTCAATCGTGTTGCGATCATACGCCATTTTCACTTTTTCTGTTGTCAAGAAAAGCTGCTCGAAGACTATGGGCTCTCGGGGTTTGGAGCCATAGTAATTATGAGTGACGTAGCCCATGCTTTGTGTTCCGACCAGTATTCGCTGGCTATGAGGCGTCTAGACGATGGAAAGCATTGCTTATGGACTCAGTAGCGGTCTTCATAATGCTGCGGGTCAGTTTCTCATTCATTATGGGATCTATGTACATGTAGGCACGATGGGTAAACTTTAAATTGTCCAAATGGTCCTTCTACTGTCTTTCTCTTCTATGCTTTGAACAATCCATGGCCCAGCTGCTCAATCTCCCGACCTTCGCTTGTGCCGCGACCAGCAGCTTCCAGGAGCCGCTTCCACTCGTTCAGATCCTTGATCTTGACGGCTTCCTGTGCAGCCTTGACACGCATGCCGCACTTCTCGTACATCGAGATGGCAACGCCAGGCTCTATGCTGGTGCACTTCGGGATGAAGGTAGCTGCAAGGTTGGCGTTGCCGGCTTGCAGGATGAGATTGAAAAAGGGCTTTTGAAAACGTTAGCTGCCAGCCACCCGAATCGGGCAAACTTTTCGAAGAAAGGTTTGACCTACTTCCCAACCAATGGGGCTCTTCTTTGACTTTGCAATGTCTTCGATCTCATTCCAGTCACGCTTTGCTACAAGGGCACGAAGGCTGCATGGAAGTTAGCATGATCACAATGCGAGAGAACATGAATAGCAGACAAGAGGATGCCCTCAACTTTTGCGAAATACGTACCGAACCCACCAAGCCACCCGCTCAGGAACATGAAACTCGCTCTGCAGCTTCTTTGCACGGCCGTGGTAGCCAAGCCGAATGAGCTTAAACATGGTTTCATTCACACTCAGCCCTGTGAAGGAGTCCGTGAGGTCACGGTCGAAAGCGTCTTGCATCCGTAGAAGTGCCGTCGCCTCTTTGAGAGCGCCGAGCTCAAAGGCGCTCTCCTTCTGGTTGTCTGCGAGCAGCTTGGCCGCCAAGACAAGTTTGTCGGACGCTGTTCGGCTGTCGGGTTGGTGAAGGGCTTCGCGGATGAACACAGACGCGCCACTCAGCCTGCGGTCGTCTTGGTAATACAAGTCTTTTAAGAGGGTGTTGTCGCCCTCTCGTATTGCCAAAGACTCGACCAAGGCTGTAGCAACAGGACGGCTGCTGACCACACGGAAAAAGGCTGCGAGCGGCAATTTGCGGCGAAGTTGCTCGATGACGTAGTAGCTCAGATCAGTGTCCCCCGACTCAATAGCCTTGTCGAGCGCCAGCTCGTCTTCTTCCATGCTCAGCAATAATGGAACCTGCCGGCCCGCCCGGGGTTCGTGATTGAGCAGCTCTGTCGCCAGCCGGCCACGACCCTCGTCGTATGCCGCTCGTGCAATTCCCTCGAATGAGATTCCTGGCTTTCCGGCCAGTCGATCGACCACGAGTCGGCAGAGCTCGTCGTCTGGCTCAGACCCCGTCCGGACCTTGGCGCATGCCCAGTGGACATATATCCTGTCCGTGGGAAGGCGTAGGTGACCTGCAATGCGTAAAGCCAATAGATACTCATGACGGCTGATGAGCCGGGCAATCAGACTGTCCGGACCAAGCCGCTGGTATTGGTCGTACGAGAGCGGAAGACCAATTTCATAAAAGCGTACCGCGTTGAGAACACGGAGAGTTTCGCACATATCGACAAAGTCGTCGCTGTTGTAGATGTCGAGAACAGACTTCCCGAAAGAGGCTGCCTTCAACAACTGCTTTTGCCTGTGTATGTTGTATTCTTGGCCGGATGCGTTCACCTGAGAAAGAAAAGTGTTAGGAGGCAGTTGCATACAGTTCTGCATAGAACGAGGCCATGTATAGACTGGGAGGATGAAGCTTACGCAGGTGTCCACGGCCTCTGTCAGGTTCGGTCGGATAAGCTGAATGTTGTCATCGGCCTTGGGTGATTGGAGCTCTAGCTGCTGCACGGCGTCGAGAAGTATGGACGCCGGTGACTCGGCCCCGAGACTAAATACTTCCTCGGTCACGTCTGGCACTTTCTGCAAGAAGTCGCAAGATTCGTTGGTGATAACCCGCACCCCATCAATGTCTGTGCAAGGTTGTCAGCATCGTGAAACCCCTCTGCTCGAGCAATACAATAAGCCGAACGTACCCTGAATAATGTGAACCCGAGAATCATAGAAAAACCTCGCTGTTGAGGCACCAGGGCCAATGATGTGCACCTCGTCTTCCCAGGCGACGACGACAGCATCATTGCCACACCACTGCAGATATTTTGGAATGATCTTGGATTTTGAGCGATGCTCGCTCAGACGAGTCTGGAAGTCACTTGTGACGACGTGTGTGACGCCTCCAGCCGTGTACAACGCCAAAAACTTGCCGTTGGGGGAGACGCTAATATGCGCAAATGGTCCGACGTCGAGAAAGCGGTCCTCGCAGTCAGTGGCATCCACGACATAGATCGTCTGGTTGATGCCCAGGAGGACCTCTACGGACCTTGAAAGGGTGTGACTAGGCGGAATCACGGTCCAGGCATGCACTTTGCCGTCCGGGCAAGCGGCGAGAACCTTCGGCCGCGGCTCGTCATACGAGCTCACAGAAACGAACGTATTACCGGAAAGGAGGGCAACCAAGCCTGAATCGTAGAAACTGCCGAGAAGTGTCAGAAAGGAAGAAACAGCAGGCAGCAATCCGCACTCACCGGCAAGACTCAACGCCGTACTCCTCGGCACCATTTCCGAGAGAAAATTGAGAGAAGTCCCCATCCAGGTCCATGTAGCAGCGAACGGTGCCATCTTTCGTAACGACAAGTAGCTTCTCATCCTCGGACCAGCCGAGTCCCTTGATATCCGCGATCTTGTCCCACACAATGCTTCGAATCAGCTTTCCAGCCGAGCTGTAGATCTCAATGCTTCGCTTGGAGGACTGGCCGCCACGGTAGGCCAAGATTTTGCTTTCGTCGCGGCATAGTGCTGAAGATATCGTTAGCAGAGGCATAGCAACTCCAATTTTCCATAGAAAATGATACGCGTCAGCATAGGGACACCTTGGTTCGTACCTATGGCCCCAGAATACGGCGCGCCGGCAACGGCGTAGTTGTCAAAATCGAGATCGCGGTCGAACACGTCCGTGTACAGCTGCACCTTGCGATAGAAACTGTCGCCGACCTGCTCCCAGCCCGCAGTGGGATGTGATATGTCCATTGCGTCTCGCCGTCTCACCGTCCCATCGTCAAATTGTCGTTGTTCAAGCTTCTCGCGAAGTTGTTGTTGATGCCACGAGAGCGTTAGCTTGATGCCTGGAGCCAAATTGTCAATGACTGCCCATGGCTGGGGGTGATGCTAAAGTGGCACGTGCTCGCGGTAACGTCACTAATAACCGAACCGCCCCTCCTCACGAGCTTGAAAGCACGATGAATCCTACAACAAAAAAAGTCGGATCACGTGACCCGGCGCCGACACGCGACGCGCCGAGCAACAACAAGCCCGACCGAATATCTTGGTCGAAAAGTACCCTGGAGGAGATCCAGGCCAAGGCCTCCGTTGGGGGAGACCTATCCGCGGTAATACGCGAACTCATCGAAAGGGTGTACGCCCTGAAGCAGGAGCTCGACGCGATCAAAGCGACGAAACCGAGCTGGGCAACGATCGCAGCCCAGAAGAAGCCGAGAACGGTGACGACACCGACTGGGAAGACAGAGATAATCGTCGTCCCAGACCACGACGAACCAGAGCTTAAAAAGAGAAGAGGATCCGTCACCCTGCGCGAAGTCCGCGCAAAGGTGGGAGAAGCGGTGGAAGGAGCGAGACGGCTTCCGGACGGAAGCACAGCACTCAAAGTCAGAGCAGGAAAAGAAGGGGAGATACTAGCAGAAAAGGGATGGATCACGGTGGTCTTCGGCAAGAAGGCTAAGATCGCAAAAGGAGGATACAAGGTCATTATTAAGGGTATCCCTAACGAGATTTTGGGACAAATCCAGGAGACAGACGTGAAGCAGCAATGCAACGACCTCTCCCACACGAAGAAGATGGGACACAGCGGGCACGGGACAGTCCTTTGCCGGGTCCCCGACAGAGACACAGCAGAGAGGCTCACCAAAAATGGCGCCACATTCGGCGGCCGCATCTTCAGATGCGAACCGTTTTGCGAACAAGGGAAGGCGAAGCAATGCTACAACTGCTTCGGATGGGGCCACATAGCCCATCAGTGCCGAACGGAGACAAAATGCGGACGATGCGGAAAGAACCAGCACCAAGAAGAGTGCCCAGCACCGAAATGCGCGAATTGCAAGGGCGCACACCCAGCGGTAGCAAGAGCTATCTGCCCGGTGGCACTGGAATACCAGAGAGCGGCAGACAGGGCCTTCCGAGACCGACCGCGACGCTTCGACGCCCCGGCCGGGCAACGCAGCCCCCGAGCAACCGACACCCAAACCCCGGAGAGGGAGACCCGGAAGACCCCAGGCCCAGAGGATCTGGAGAAAGGAAACGCCATGGAAGTCGAGACCAACGGAACCAACACCCGCGAGGCCGCGATCGACGAGGCCGTGATTGACGAGGCCGCGATTGACGAGGCCGCGATTGACGAGGCCGCGACCAACGAAATCGTGGATAAAGAAGTCGAAATGACCACGCCGAACGAGGAAAGGAAAGGGACGGACAAAGCGGAGGTGAAAGCAAAGGCGGCCGTGTCCCCCCCAAAGGCGGACATTTCGCTCGCGCCTAAGGAGGGAGGCATCCGCAAGAAAACCCGCAAACCGACGGAAAGGAAGTTGACGCCCAAAGCAGCGGAGATGCTAGAACGGAACCAAGAGAGCGAGCCCTCCAAAAACCAAGAATGAACACGATGAAAATCGTCACTTGGAACATGGGAAAGAGGCACCCATGCGGCGCAGAGGCGCTGGAAGACGAGAGTGTGGACATCATCTTAGGACAGGAAGTGCCCACGAAAAGAAAAGGAGAAGACACGATAGGAGGAGGTCAGGGGAGCAAATTCTGGAAAGTCTGGGGAGGTGGAAGAGCAGCAATTTGGATTCACAAGAGATGGAAAAGGACCCTGTGGAGGCCGATCGTGGAGGAGAAAGACGTGGTTGCCATTGAGATTGACGACCTGCACATCTACTCGGTCTATTCCCCGGGACAGTGCAGCAACTGGCAGACCCCACTGACAAAGATGGCGGAAACGACAGCCCCAGACCGAGCAATCGTCGCAGGAGATTTCAACCTCCACCACCCAATGTGGAGCAACGAAGACCGGTACAGCACCGGGGCGGACAAGCTCCTAGAGCTGGCAACAAGATGGAACTTAGAACTGGTCACGACACCAGGAGAACCAACATGGTTCCGACAAGGACGCAGACAATCCACCCTGGACCTCATTTGGCGCACTGCGGGAGTTCGCGCACGCTTCGAAGGAGCCTGGGAATGGTGCGGATCAGACCACACGCCCCAACTCGCCACAGTCTGGCTGGGGAACGCGCAAAGACCACCAGGAGAACAGAAACCCAACTGGAGACTCTTCGACGCTGAGAAGGCGGCAACTGAAGCGGAAGAGATAAATACAGAATGGGCCACCACACCGGAACAACTGGACGACGCGACAGACAAGCTTCTACGACAATTGTCCGACATCAAAGGAAGAACAGTCCCGACGACACGGCAAGCATACGGGCAAAAGAGTAGCTCATTCTGGAGCCACAAAACGGTAGAATCGACCAAGAACCTGCGCAAGGCAGAGCGACGACACCGACGGCAGAGAACGGAGGTATCAGCCACACTGCTCCAAAAGGCTAGATCGGATCAGAAGGCAACTCTCCAGAGCGAGAGCACCAGGACATGGCGAGAGACCACCGAGAAAGCATCAACAGACAGCCGACTCCTGTGGAAACTAGCTTCCTGGGGAAAGACGCGCAGCCACACACCAACAGAGGCGGCGCAAATACCGGAACTCGTGGATGAGCAAGGGAACATCGCCCGAACCAAAACAGAGAAAGCGCAAGCATTGGCCCAGAGGTTCTTTCCCAACACCACGCCAGGCGAACCCCCAAGCCCCAGCCCGAACCCGGGATGGATCCCTGGAAGCATGCCGACAGTGGACACAGAGGAAGTGATTAGAGCACTCAGCCGTCCGAGACCATGGAGAGCGGCGGGAATGGATGGCCTTCCCAACGGTTTTTTGAGAGCGTGCGGGCCACCAGTCGTGGAGGCAATCCGAAGGATCGCCATCAGCAGCCTCGGCATAGGCTACTATCCCAAAGCATTCAAAAAAGCAAGAGTGATTGTGCTGAGAAAACCCGGAAAAACGATGGCCCAGCTGAAAACCGCGGGAGGATGGAGACCCATCTCACTACTCAGCTGCATCGGAAAAGTCATTGAGAGCATCATGACCGAGAAAATGACAGAAATGGCAGAGAAAGCGAACATCCTCCCACCAGAACAGCTGGGAAACCGGGCAGGACGTTCCACGGAACTGGCGGCAAGGTTTGTGACCGAAACCGTCAAAGAAGCGTGGGCGAAACGCCTGTCCAGCTCCATGCTCCAACTGGACCTGAAAGGAGCGTTCGACCGCGTCCACCACGGATGGCTGATCACAACCCTGAAGGACCAAGGATGGCCTGGATGGGTCCTGAACTGGGTGACATCATTCCTAGAAGACAGGGAGGCAACCCTGTCATTCGACGACTGGGAGTCGAGCCCTAGAAACGTCCCGGCCGGAGTACCACAAGGCTCACCACTCTCCCCACTCCTCTTCGTCCTTTTCACGACCTCGCTCTTCGTCGAGCTCCGGTCGGTCAAGGGCGCTGGAACGGTGGGATTTGCCGACGACACGAACCTCGTCGCAGTGGGACGGAAAACGGAAGATTGCCGCAAGTCATTGCAGGAAGCCTGGGGCATCTGCAGCCGATGGGCGGAAAAGAGAGGCATGATGTTCGAGCCCGCGAAAAGCATCCTAATACACTTCAGCAAGGCCCGAGCCAGTAACGGAGAGACACTGCTCCTGGACGACCGAGAGATCAGACCAGTGGAAGAGACCAGGTTTCTGGGCATCCATCTCGACCGGAAACTGAACTTTTCAGCCCACCGAAACCACCTGGTCGCAAAGCTGAAGACACAGAGATTTGCCCTGAGCAGAATAGCGGCAAAAACCTGGGGCCCCTCCCTACTCCAATCAAGACAGGTATATTTGGCGGTCATCCAAAGCGTCCTGACGTATGCGGCGTCCACATTCGCCACTAAGGAGAACACACTGGGAGGACGACAAGGAAGAGGCACCGGCATTGTTGCCCGACTGGGCTCGGAGCAGAACAAGTGCCTGAGAATCGTGACAGGGGCATACAAGTCTACACCCGTGAAAGTCATGGAGGTGGAGGCAAACTGCATGCCCCTCAACCTGGTCCTAGCCGAACGCGCGGCAAACTTCGAGCAAAAGGCGTCCAGCGAGGAGGGCAAGTGGCCAGAAACCTGGGGAAGGATCAACGCCCTGATAGCCGATGCAAAACGGTCGCGCAGCCGCCGCGCCGCGGCGGCCGCGGACCCCATGGAGCATTGGAATGACTGGCATGCAGGAAACCCAGCAAAAGAGAAGGCCAAAGACGAATGGGACAAACTGAAGGAGAAGGAAGGGACCAATCTCAGGAGGCCAAGGGTGGGCCAAGACTGGAAAACCGCGAAGAAGATTTGGACGGGCCTTACGAAACACGAGTCGTCATGCCTCATACAACTGAGGTCTGGACACATCGGACTACGGCAGTACCTCTCCAGGAAAAACGTCCCGGGCGTGCTTCCGTGGTGCGAATGCGGAGACGGGGACGAAGCGCAAGAAACCGCAGCCCATATCATCCTCGACTGCACAGAGGAGGACAGAGACGGCCTGCCGCTGCTCCGCGGGCGACAGGACCTCTATGATGCCCTGGACGACCCGGAAAGATGCCCCCAAATCGTCAGGTGGTTTCTCGCCACAAGACGACTTGGGGAATACCGACTCGCGCTAGATCTGCACGAAGCAGACCAGCCGTACTAACCCCGGAAGCCGTTCTTGAACGGCCCACCACCACACTCCGTTCCCGTGCCGCAAGCATATGTCTCTACCCCAACGGAGGCCCTGGCCAGAGGGCACCCTCTAGGCAACCTGATGAAGAGAAACGAGAGGTTTTTTCTCTCCCATTGCGGAGTTTTCCTTGGTAGATTAGACGATTAGACCGACCAGGCCCAAGTCCAGTTTTAGACTAGTGCACACATGTTATGTAAGCACGTTAATAGATTCAATCAATCAAATCCTCACGAGCTTTACAACAATAGTTCCGTTGGCCGTTCCGTAGTGTTTACCTACTTGATCTTGACATTTGCTTTCTCTCGCACCAAGCACAGCCTGCCGAAATGCCAAACTGGCGCGACGAGTACCTAGCCTCCATCAAAGCAGCCGATGAGACTGATCCAGCCAGCAGCTTCCTAATCGCCGCATGTGAGCTGCTTTTTCTTCCCCCCTCTTTCCGCGACAAGTTGAAGACCTTGCACTATAATTTTCAACACTACTAACGGCCGTTGTGAAGGTTCAACATTGCAGGATCAGGTTGCCTCTCTGCAAGCGGAAAACACTCTCCTACGATCGTCTCCGCGCGTGGAGCGGGACGTAGAGAGGCAGACCGCTCCTGATGCCGAGACACCAACGGCACAGCTCCGCGTCGACCTTGCAGAGGCCTTGCGCTCCCAGGGAAGGTTTCAGTCACGCCTGAATGTTGCTGAGGAAGAGCTCGAGACGTTGCGAGTGAGGGTGCGGAACGACGCGCGAACGATCCGGTCCCTGACGTTTGAACGGAACGCCCTCCTTGTCAAAGTGCGCGATAGAGATGAGGAGCTGCGTGGCAAGTCGAAGCTTGTGGAGGTGAGCTACTAAGCCTCGTGGCATCTATCATTCCAGAGATTTTGGAAGCGCATCACGCTGACCAGCGGGTTGCACGCCGTGGACAGGACGTGCAAGACGAGCTCATTGCGCTAAATTTGCAGCTCAACGTTTCCGAGCAGCAACGGGATAAGATCAAAAAGGAGAACAAGGACCTGGTAGACCGCTGGATGCAGCGAATGGGCCAGGAAGCCGAGGCTATGAACCTGGCCAACGAACCATACATCGCCAGAAGCCCCTAAAGCATACGCCCTCCTAAGCCGAAACTACCTACCCAGTACATGAGCAAGGCTCGTGCCAAAATCAGTCCTGTATTCCGTATGGTATGTATTGCTCCCCACCCGTTTCATGCATGGCCGCCCCCTCTCTCACTGATCATCTCCATGTTTCCCCGAAACCACGATGGCCACCTCAGTATCCTGGCCAACACCTTGCCGAGCCTTGCCAATGCCCGAGCCCATACCCAAGACCCTTGTCCTCCCGTCCATGTTTGATGCAAATAAGCCAACGAGAATACTAACTCCTAGCTCTATTTTTTTGTACAGAGAACCAATAACCCCGGAGTGGAAATCCAAACCAGCTGCCCCTACTCTACCACACCTACTTTCTCGTCGATATGCAAAACCGCCCTGCCGCACCAGTCCAACTAACGAACCCTTCTGGGTATGTGTGCAGCTCGACATCCAAAATCGTGCTGCCGACGTCGTTGATGTTGTGCGAGGCGCTCTTGTGGTCATGTGCGAAGCTCTTGAGCGAAACAATCTTACAGCCGGGTTTGAAGTCAAGGAACATTCTGACGAGGTCGTCGTTAAGCTGCGAGGTGAAAGCTTGGTTATTCACCAGGACGACGTCGGCGCGCTTCAAGGCAGCCTGGATCGGCGCGACCAGGCGAAAATCGCCGCGCTCCAAATGAATCTCGCCTGGCGCGATTCCCCACAGTCGACAGCGCCCGTCAAACTCCTTCTTCTGTGCATCCGCGAGGTTGCATGCGTTCTCCATCATCTCGCAACCCCAGCTCTCGCACCCAATTTCCAAGGCTGCCTGCAAAACTACGTTTCCAACACCAGACCCAAGATCAACAAATACCTGGCCAGACGTCATATGTAGCCTGTCCACCAAAATGTCGGTGATGAACGGGTGCAAAAGCTCGCCATACACGTTGTCGGAACCATTCTCGTATTTGCGGAGGAGATCGACTTTCGGCGCGACGGTGCGGTCATACACTTGATCGAGGATAAACGCCACAAGGTGTCGAGGCAGATCGTGTCGCTGGAGAAGGTTGGTGGCTATTGTGCCGTCGTTGTGCAACGTAAGCAGGCGGCTGTTGAACTCGTCGAGGGCAGACCTGAACATCTTGACGTCCTTGACCTTGTCGCTGGACGCGCGCTCGAGCTGCCGAACGATGCCCGACGTGCTGTTTAAAAACGGCGATGCTTGTTCGTCCGTGAGGTTCACTTCCGCAATGTACTTAATGGTTGTCTTGATGTCTTTCACGGCGTCAATCTTGTCTTTTCCCCAGACGAGTTCGTAGCTAGAGATCCACGTCAGTCAAGAGAATTCCATAACAGATCCAGGTCAACCTGTACTGGATATGGCGAGTCACTCACTTTTCCCTGTGCCGCGATCCCGGATACTGCAGCTCAACCAGCACCTCGTCCTCTGTTGCCCCAAGAATCGGTACACATTTGAGCGCAAGCGACGCGACGCTGCGGGCGTGTATGATAGTTGGCTTCTCCGCATCCAGCCTACCCTCCTGCGCCGTTGCACTGTCATCAGCGCCATCAGCTTCAGGCCCCCTTTTGCCGTCGGGATTCCCGCGCATTAGCGTCTCCAGAAGCACAGGATGCACAAGTTTTCGGTCTGGGTCGATATGATTGTGCCCGTTCAGCCGCTTCCGCTTCCGGTGCTCGCGTTCGTTGAAGGTCGCCTCCCAGTCATCGTCTTCACTGTCTGAGTCCTTGCCGAATTCGACGCGGTCACTGGCTGGCAAGGGCTTGTGTGTGGCGCCGCGCACCAGCTTGCGCTTTCGGTCGCTGCCGCGACTTTGATTGGCATGGCGGTCGTCCGCTGAGAAAGGCGGCTCTCTAGCAGGCCGGCGCCTAGTCGGGGACGTCGAAGACCGTGGGGATTCCGAGGGATCGTTGCTAGTCCTTGTGCTGGGCGGCAGTCGGACAGCTAGGTTGTTGTTCCGGCTGATGGTCGGCGGCGCGGAATTCACGTCGCGAGACTTGACTTGCGCTGAGTGCTTCAAAGGCTCCACTGGCACAACCACCCTGCGGATAGTCGGCGCGGTGACCTTGAACTTTGGTTTCTGACTGAAAATACCCATCTGGCTGTCATCCGCGAGCTGTGTTTGCCTGCTGGTACGAGGACCCGGGGGTGCTGTAGGGCGATGTCGTCTGCGATCGTTGGATCGGCCTGTCTTTGTCGATCCTGGTATCAATTGCAGAGTCAAGGGACGGGCGTCATCCCGTTTCCGTCAAATGGCCTCAAAAATATAAATGCCCAAAAAAGAGTGAATATGTAGTAAGGCTATGCAAAATATTGTAAAAATCGTGGCCAGGACTGGCCAAAGGGCAAAGGTGCGAATGTGATGTAGAAACGAAGATGCTGAGTAGGAGTGGGGGGCGACAGGATCTAGCCGTACATGTACGGAGTACATGTACGATTATGCACTGCGTATCATTGTCACATGACATATCGTGCGGAGTACTCCGTAATATTGCATTGCCGCTCTGTGACCAAAATCCCACATAAAGCGTACTCCGTGATGGTAGGCAGACTTGCGACTCGCTCGTTTTGGCAACTCATTGCACAGCTCCCGAAGGGGTGTGAATGGAGTAGCCTGTGCAAAACGTGTCGTTTGTTGAACGCAGCAAACAGGTCATTAAGCATCGTCAGTTGAGCATTGTGTCGCCGCAGCCTCAAACAGGCAGTTGCTGCATTGCTACATGTATACAAGGTACGGGGTTTTCCGGCCTTCATACGGCCCTGCTCTCGGGCAAAGCCTTCATCATCGCGTCGCCGACTGCGTTGGCCTCCTGGAAGCGCGGTCTGAAGAACTCCTGTGTCACTGTGAATCTTTCTTTCCACGTCTCGAAATGACCCAAGCTGACGCATTCGGCCCAGCCGCGTGCTGCAAAGGTGAATTCGAGATCATCGGACCGAAACGTGTTGTCTTCGATAGCAACCCGGAGAGCCTCGTCAAGCTTTGCCGTGTCCCGGAAGATACTCTCGGTCACACCAAGGCGTAGCCGGAAGAGAGGCGTGGAACAGAGCATGTGGTCGTAGGGAACAATGCCCAGCTCACTCCAGCAGTCCACCATGGCCAGCAAGCTGAGGTGATTGTTCGGCAATATGTTCTCAGGCCGCTCGCCCAGGCCGAACCGATCCAGCAAACCGTCGTCCAGCAGCGGCCTCTCCTCCCACATTGGGTGCTCAGTGGTACCAAATACCTTGTCGCGCGCCGAGTACACACGCCGCCGCAGCTCGTCTGCACGGCCCTCCAGCATGAGTTTGTAAAGCTCTGTCGTGCTAGCCGCGTACTGCGCAATCTGCCTCCGAGCTTCCGGGTTCATGATGGCGAGGCCAGCATAAACGTGCCACTTCTGTGCGTATATGCGCAGCATCAGGTTGATTTTGACGTTTTCTATGCCGCCCACGTATCTCGCACCCTCCCATGGAAACTCCTGCGAGGCGTGCCAGGCTTTTCCCATTGATAGAAAGGCGACGTGTGTCACTGCTTGTGTGTCGGCTGTGATCCGGTCATGCATTTCAGCAGACAAATACACGTGTTTGCTGCCGAGACACCTGAAGACAGTCTCAACCTTTGCGAACGAGTCATCGGATGCGCGGTGCTTAATCAGAACCTAGGAAGGGGTGGTTGGCATCGGTGCCTTTGCAGGAGAGTGACCCGGTGAGGAATAAAGGTATAACCTACAAGCGGCTGGCCCTGCGTGTCGACAGTAGGGCCATGGAGAGAGTGGCAGGACACAATTTCGACGTCATCCGGAAGGTACTTTTCGAACGCCTGTATCTCAGGATCTTTGCATGATGTCTGGCCGCCGACAATTGCCTTCTGTTTCGTAGCTGTTTCCAAAAGAAATAAGAAAATGTGCTTGCAACGCTGAAAACCAGGAAATACCTGACTGGTACGACAAAAGGAAGTGTAGCCAGTGAAGGGGCGGGAGAAGAAGGCAGGAGGAGAGGAGGGCGTTTGGATAAGAAATGTTGAAATGAGAGCTGGGAGTAACACAATCAACAAGACAAGGACGGCAAGCATACAGGGTCCGTATTCTTTTACGACATGGCCAATTGCTGCAGCCTCGACGCTGTAAATGATATAATCGCTTGCTCGTGAGACCAGGTGGCCATTGCGAAGGATGGTTATGTTTTTCTGAGGCGTTTCTCAGCATTGTGTCAAATCAAAATAGGGCCGGTACGAGTCACGCTTTACTCGGCCGCGCAAAATCCAAAGTTGGAAGTCCGTACTTTGCCATAAAACTCATCACGAAGGCTCTCGTACTTGTCTTCTCTATCACAAGCCACAACCCTATAAGTCCATCGTGGGTCAGTAGGCGGACACCGTCTCAACGTTCCAGCAGTTCTGCGAGTACCGTATCGAAGCATTTGAAAAACTAACAGTGTTTGTTTGTCAGTAAAATGCGATACACGCGTTATCTCTGAGAACGAGAAGGTAAAAGGGGTGGACGAGGTTTGCATCAGACAGAATTTGTAAAGGTAGCTGAGATTTTTCATCATGGAACGGCAACGACGAATACCTGCGAGCAAGAATTGCCCGCAGGCGGCCGAGGTCGATACTCGAGCCAAATGCACTCAAGTCATCATAGCAAACAGGGGGAGAGCGTAGGGGAAGAGTGTGATCGTAGGTGCTGGCAGCGAGGTCGCAAACGTACCTGAAAAGCAGATGGCACAAACATGTTTCCTGTCTGGGGGATCAACTTTACCTCCATCCTGCTGTGCCAAGTCGAAGGGCGTACATCTTTCCCATGTCGCCCATGCCGATGATGCCGATGGTAAAATCTTCCATGCTCGGCGGCACGGCCGCGACATTTCCAGCCATGCTTCAAAGACCAAGGCAAACGGAGCTACCCCTTGGAGGACGACGATGGTGCAAATGAACTGGCCTGTTCCGACAGTGACCGCAGTCCCTTTGATGCTTTATAAACAAGCGTAAATGAGAACCTTCATCTCTTGCGACTTTAGCCGTGTTCGTCCAGGAGGGACACACCTTCACACTTGGATGAAAAGAAGAAAAGAGAAAAAGAGGGCGAAGGAAAAGAGCTGGGAGAAGGCAGAAATTTTTAAAAGAAAAGATTGCAGTGAGGTTGGCACAGGTGTGGGGTACTGACAGGCTGCGGAGCGAGGCGTTAAAATGATCCGAAGCAATACTGTTACGTAAGGTATACCTAGGTACCTAGGTACCTCCAACCTGCAAAACGGACGACAAGTCAACCTCTTGATCTATCAACAAAGCTTGCGGCCAACGGAGTAATACAGCTCTTTACGGACGCAACCGACTTTTTATCAGAAAGTTTATGTTGGCCGTGGTTACTTCGAAAGCTGCATCACAAACACCCCCCAAGATCCATCCTCTCGTCTCGCGGTTCTCCACCATGGCCCTCGTGTTTGCGTTGGGCTCCAATGGGTCCGGCCAGCTCGGCATTGGTCACTTTGAAGATGTCTCCATACCGAGAAGCGTTAGTTGGGCGGTCGATCCTCCGGCGTCGATATTGAAGGTCGCAGCCGGCGGAAATCATTCGCTCCTTCTGAGCGGTGATGGTGTCCTGTACTGGAGCGGAGACCCTACCTCAGGCGCCTGCGGCTCTTTGACTCAAGACGACCAGCCAACTCAGCCGGCTTTCAGGAAGATGAACTTCAGCATCGATCATGGACCCATTCACTTGGTTGCTGCGACATGGCAGGCTTCTATTTTCACCTGCCTCGACAACGAAGGCAAGAATACCAAGGTATTCAGCTGTGGGCTTGGCGAGAAGGGTGAACTGGGACAAGGCCCCTTGATAGTCCGCGATCCAAGAGTGTCGCAGTTGCAGAATTTCCCCCCCACAGGAACCGAAGTGGCCGACCTCGCAGCGTGCATGAGCCATGTTGTAGCTGTGTTAGACAACGGTGACGTATACGGATGGGGCAATGGACGGAAAGGCCAGCTTGGAAGTCCGGAACAAACAGTTTTTTCACCAAGAAAAATCGAAGGTATCGATTTTGCTGTGAGGAGAGCTGTTTGCGGGAAAGATTTCACCTGTCTCCTCGGAGAGAGCGGGGTCGGGCGGATTCTTGTAGTAGGCCAGGACAAATGGGACATCAAAAGCAAGGCGCTTTCTGAAGCTCCCGGATGGGTCGATATCGGTGCTGGTTGGGGCAACATCTGTATCCTGAAGCTCGACGGAAGTGTCCGGGCATGGGGACGAAACGACTATTCGCAAAGCACGCCGCCGGAGAGCCAGAAAACCTTACAGATTGCGGTTGGCAGCGAGCATGCTCTTGCACTTCTCGAAGCAGGGGACGTTCTGGCATGGGGCTGGGGTGAGCATGGCAATTGCGGCCCCGTTTCCAAACAAGATAGCAAAGAAAAGGGGTCGCGAACAGTCATCGTGCAGTCCAGGTTCTTGCCACCGGGATGTTGCATATCAGGCATCGGTGCGGGTTGCGCCACAAGTTGGGTTTTTTTACGGAAGGACTAGCGCAGGCAGTAGCAAGTTGTTTCATGTCTGTCTTCTATGTCACAAACGAGACAGTGACCGAGCTAGGATCAGTCAAAAAGACCAAACTTGCGGACCTATGAAGTGTCAAACACTGCCGCCAGAACGGTTTGTGGAGGCAAAAGGTAGCTTACCTGTGTGAGACGCTGCGTAGGTTCCACTGCTCGAGAATGATCTGCAGGAGCCTGGGATTCGAGATTGTTGTTGGTATCTTGACCGTTGTTGATGGGCACAAAGGTCAGTTCCTGAGACGCAAATGACGTTAGTGTAGCCCATTCGAAGGGTGTCAAAAGGATGAGTGACGGACGATGAGGGGAAACGTACTGGTTGTAGGCTTTCATCCCATTCAATCTGAACAAAGCCGGCGTTGTCTTCGTCTGGATTGACCGGCTCCCATTGACTGTCTTCGTCGTACAGAGCTTCCAATCGGATGGCGGACGGCGGAGCCGGCTGAGGTCGCATCCGAAATGCCGAATGCACCTCTGGCATAGGGTTGGGTTCCGTCCGGTTGGCTCCAGTCACGCCTAGCTCAGGGAGAGAAGCATTTGCCTCATCGCAGCCTGCATTTTCCAGGCCATCTCCAACAGCAGTCGCACTTGTTGTCGACCCTAGAGCAAGTGGCGGTTCTGTTGCAGCATTGTTTCGCACTCTCGACCTGGGCTTATTTGCGCCTGTGTCCGCCTTTTCCCCCAGAGTTCTGAGAACAAATTGGCAAAACAAACCGTCCTCGCCGTAAGAGAATCGCAACGGACCCCAAGGCTGGGAGTAATGTGCTGTGAGGTTGCAGGTTGTGGTGCACGCGTGCTGCAAGATTGCCCGAAAGTCCTTTACGTTGATGATGATGTGGTGCTTGTCCTCGATGTCAATGTCTTCAAAGTCGTCGATCTTCACAGCTATGGAAGTGTGCAGGTTCATGTTCAGAAGGCCTGGTTTAGTGGAACGGTAAAGTCAGTCACAAGTAGCTTCATATCAAAGGTAAGCCATGAAGCAAAGAGGCTTGTAAACAGGCATCCATACCATCCGTTTTAGTATATTGTTTTTCCGTGAAGCAAGTGAGGTTCACAACACCATTCCCTTCTGTGTTGATATCGAGAAGCTCAACTTTGGGTCCAAAATGATCCATTAGCCGCCGTAATGTATGGGCAGAGATGGACCAGTGATTATCCGCCTTGGACTCGTCGAATTTGGCCACAATAGGTGCTTTGGCTTCAAACGAAATGGCATGTATTGCCGTGATCCCTGGCAAATCGCAGTTAGATATCCACGATTCTGCCCAGCCTATGCTCGCACTTTCCTGGAGAGTTAAGACACACCATTCATCCAAACGAGTTTTGCCACAAATCGGCTCTTCTTGTTTGGCCCGTCTTCAATGGAGACATCGCATCTCTCAATGCTAGAGTCTCCTTCTCCGCCAGCTCGGGTGCGGAAAATGGAGAGCAAAGCCTTTGTACATATTGCCGGTTAGACGTCATCTAGAAAGGAGGACCGACGAGGAAGATACTCACACGTATAAAGATAACACAGAAGAACTTGTCAGGAGAGCGTGGGTTGCCTTCGTATTTGTATCGGAAAAAGTGGGCTGAAGAAAACGTGAACGACACGAAGGCAGTCTTTGTGGCATTCAGTGCGCTTAAGATGAGCTGTTATTTCCTGGTTAGAGGCCACAGCACATGACAGTTCGAGGCTCCTCGGAGTTCTAGCTGGGCGTAACATACTTTGTCTCTCCTTGCGGCAAGCGAGACGTCCTCGCTGAACCTCATTATGCATGCCAGAGCGTTCTGAAAGGCGACAACGCCATCATCGGTAAGTGTGAAGGAAACGACGGCCATGTCATGAACAGTATGAGCAACGATATGGGGCCTCGGCGTGCTAGAAAAAAACGTAGTAGTTGGGAAAGGCCACGCGTATGAAGCTGGTCTCCATATGTGTCTTGTTTGCTGGATCCTCCTCGCTGGGTTTTCTTGTCGCGAGTTTTCGAATGCTGGTCGTTTCGTTGACGCGTTTTGCCAGGCCAAAGTTGGCAAGAGCGCTGGCGACAAGAAGATACCTTAAAGGAAAGAGCGGTATAGAGGGGCGCCATACGGAGGAGTACCGAGAGCTAATAGGTGCTGTAATTCACTCGTAGGTACTCCGTACATGAACATGCCGTTGTTGGACCCCGCGCTATTAGCGAGCTTAGACATAGGTACCTCCAGAGGTACCACCTACCTTCTTCGTAGGTATGTATGCTTGGAGCTTTAAGGTGATAAAGTTAGGTATCTAGGTACCTAGGTATCTAGGTACCGGTAGGCAGGTACCTACCTAATTTATCGAGTGCATTTATGGAGTGCATAAATGTGAGCTTCAGGTATCGTCGACCTCTTTCGAGCCAACGCCGCCACATTCTGTCGTCTCCCTTAGATGATGCAACGCTGTCGTCACTAAGAAGCATTCACCCCATGCTTTAGCTGCAGCTCCAGCTGTGCAGACCCGAAAAGCACCTATCACTCTAATAGGCTCGCTGGTGCAGCTGTTCCCAGCTCGTTGAGACACGCCTGGCCAATCGCCTGCCCTACAGCATTTGCCATGGACCCGGTAATGCCACTCGACATCTGGTGGCTTGTCTGCGAGGAGTTGACTGTTAGAAGAGACTTCAATTCTCTCTACAATCTCTCGCAGGCGAGCCAGACGATGGCCAACCTTGCCCTTCCCAGCCTGTACAGGTAAGAGACTGGCGCATTCTTACACCATGGCAACGGCCACGCTTGCTGACTGGGAACCTTCGTCTACGCTCCTTCGCCTAGTATATATCAACTTGCATCAGCTAGTGCAGACGATGCATCCATCATCGGAAAACGGAAGTTGGCTATTCTCTGGCGGGCTATTATCCTCTCAAGCACGGGAAAGACCGCCTTTCCCTACTGCCTCTGGATACAGAACTTAAAGCTTGGCGACCTCAAAGAGCTCCTGAGTGACATTGCGCCGTACCCAGATCTACGCTCCTCTTTTTTTGAGGGCGATATGTCGCCATATGAGACGACGCTCCAGGCGTCATCATCGGCCATGCCAACGAGGCGCAACCGACCACGTCTTGACTTGCAGGGAATCAGCAACAAGGCGGGCGATGCAATCACTCTGTTTGTAAAGGAGGCGGCCGACCGCGATAACAGGGCCGTGGCACTGACCCATTTGGAAGGCCAATACATCCCGATGGATATTCTGCCAAACTGGACCTCAAGACTGGCCACCCTGATGTCCTTGCACATCCAGGACGGCTCTGTGATAGGAGAGCAAGTGGCCACATCAATTCGCGTTCATTGCCCTCGATTTCGAGAGCTTACATGCTTCTACTGCGATGGGCCGTCTGTGGACGAAGATCTTGCCGCTTTCTTCACCACACTACGGCCTAGTTCGCTGGAGGTTTTCAGCGTCAGCAGCAAAAATCGACTGGGAAAAGAGGCCCTCACTGCACTGGCTCTCCATGCGTCGTCGCTGAAGAGACTATGTCTCTCCGATCTTCAAGGCATAGCTTTTGAATTCGTTGGGGCTCTTCACCCGTGCGTGTCGCTCGAGAGACTCGAACTGGAAGCCGAAAGAGCCACCTCAATAGACTGGCACTCGGACTACCCAGAGTCCTTTGCCGACACGGTGGCATGGCTCGGTGCATGTGCGTCTTTGGTTGACCTCAAGCTCCGGAATGTTCCAAGTGCAGCTACACTGCTCAAAAATGTGCTCAAGTCATCCATGCTAAAGCTGGAAACGCTGGATCTCAAGTTGATTGATCTGGATGATGGATTCTACGAATCTCTCAGCAGCCAATCTTCGCTTGAAAGGTTTTTCATGAGAAGCATCGATATGCAGCTCGACTACCCCTCGCCTCAGCACGCCAAGTTTATCAGCTCGTTGTGTAAGTGTCGCGAACTGCGAGTCCTGGACATAATGCAAACGGCTATTACGGAGGCCGATCTCGACTTACTGGCCACGGCGCTCGAGAACTTGGAAGATCTGAGCTTCGATGGTGATCTGATGGACGATACAGTACTTGATTCTCTGCTGGTCATGCAAAAGCTGAAAGCTGTAAATATTACCGCCAGCACCGTCTTCACGGTAGATGGCATTCTCCGGTATATTAACAGCCTCGGGAAGATGGGCAAGTCCAGGGGCGAAGTGAGTCTGGCCATCATGAATCAGTCCCTACAGGCGCCAATCTCACCAGAAGAGGAGCAGTTTCTCACCGAGCATGCACAGACAACGTTTGGCGGAAAGATTGAGATCGCGCATCCGGAAGAGGAGCATGAGAGCGACTTTTCGGACTAATTACAGGCTTGTTGCCTTGACTTGAAATCTGCGGAGTTGATATTACTGGGATTTTCTGGTCATAAATTTTTTTTCTGGATAGACCTGTAAATCCAATTGAGAAATTGCCTCTGATTGTAGTATAATATCTTCGCGGTGGAAGAACGACGTTCGTAACCCGAAAAGCCAAGACGAGATGAACTAGCATGCTTATGCGCGCGTGAAGCAACAACTTCCCCGGACAGCACGTGGGATCTGATATGTATTGGCAACGCGCGCTCTCTATTAATCGTGGGCCCTCACTCCGGCCCACTGGGATTTGAGGCCCTCCATCTCGAAGTCGGTCAGGCCAGAGCCACTCAATACACCGTGGTTGACAGCCAGCTTGTCGTTCAGATCTGCCGTAATCCCCTCAACGTCGACCTGGAGGTAGTCCTGCAGAAACTTGCCCACGTCTGTGTTTTCTCGGTTACCCCTCAGTCTCTCAGAAAATGCACCCCCGGAGCTGTAAATGTTGACGTCCACGGCTGAATGGCCATGGGTGCTCCAGCCGACGTGCGCTCGGAGGCTCAGAATGGCGGAGAAAACGGTGGTGGCGTCGTCAGTGTTAGAAGCAACGAGTTCGAGCTCCTCATCAAGCGCATCAGTGATGCCCAGTCGCTCAATGATCAGGCTGGTATTGATCCAATTCTTGAGTGACTCGTTGCTAGTAAGATCAACGTCTCCGTCTAGGGAACTGACATGCCTGCTCAGAAGACGGGCGCAATGCTCAGCAGATGCCTTCGCGTTGGCTAGAACCGATGGGAACCAATTGTACACGGGAAGGTGTCCAACCTCCTCTACCCGTAGGGAGAAATGGGCAGAGAATTAGCAGGGTATATGGGAGACTTCTGGCGACATCGAGTGTCCACTTACGCAAAGCTGTAGAAAGGCCACCCGTCTCATGGTCGCTGGTAGAGACGACAACGCCATCGGTGTCGCTTTGCTGAAGAAAGTCGAGTACAATCTGGAATGTCTTGTCGTACTCGAGCACCTCGTGTACCTGGGCGGCCGGGTCGTTGATGTGGCCGGCATGGTCGATACGGCTTCCCTCGATCATCAGAAAAAATCCCGTGCCGCTGTTTTCGGTTGCCTTTTCCAAGGCACGCAGGGCAGTTGTGGCCATTTCGCTCAGGCTGGGATACGTATCGGCCATGTTTTGGCGGTCCAGCTCAAAAGGAATATCGTTTGACGCAAAGAGGCCGAGAGTGGGCAGCGTCACGTTGTCGCCCAGCTTCATGAGGTCAAAGCCAGAGCGGCTATCTAAATAAGTCCATCCTTTCTTCTGGGCAAGGGCGGTGATTGAGATATCGTCTTGTCGACAGCTGCCTTCCGATGAGTTTGCAAGAAAGTGGCACCGACCCCCGCCGAGCATGAGGTCAACGACATGTCCGAGAGGTCCCTCTCCAATCTCGTGAAGAGCGATAGTGTCCATCTCGCTTCGAAAGTTAACGTGGCTGGCAAAGCACGCAGGGGTAGCATCCGTGATGTCCGTTGTGACCACAAGCCCGGTATGGTAGCCAGCTCTCTTAGCAGCCTCCAGCACCGTGCCACAGGGTGTGAAATCGGGCAGCATGCTAATAGCACCATTGTACGATTTTTGCGCGCACGAAAAAGCCGTTGCACCTGCGGCAGAATCTGTGACCAGGCTGTTGCTCGACCGTGTTCGGCTGGTGCCCCAGAAATGGCGGTCTAGTGCCAGAGTATCGTTGATGGGGATGCCATCGACGAGCTGGCGGAAGGATCGCGTCAGTGACATTGATGCCGGACCCATTCCGTCGGACACCATGAAAATGAGATTCCGTTTTCCCAGCGGCGGAGCAGGTTGTTGTTTTTCAGGGCTTGTCTGCTGCTCACGCTGCACCCACACAGCAAGTACGATGACGGCCGCCGTTGCCAAAAGTGCCCAGCAGAACAAAAATGTCTCGCGCAAGCGCGCAGACCATAGATTCACGCTTGAGCGGGAGTTGGGGCCAGTCTCTGCAGCTGCTCCCGGCCCGGCTCCGGGAGATGCCTGAAAAACAGCATATTCGTCTTTGGCGAGATCATCCGAGCATTGTGACTTGCTCGAGGATCTAGCCGAAGCAAGCAACGGCGTGCGGGAGGAAGGCTACACGAGTTAGTGAGATGCAGATGAGGGAGGATTGAGGTGAAAAGCCTGCTTATTGAGTGTTCTAACGCACCATAGCTTTTCGAAACAAGATATGGGTGAGAAGCGGTGTTCTGAGAGAGTAAAGAAGCAGGTCACCGTCAGAGCCAGAGCAGATTGTTTGTCTGTACTGGCATACCATCAGTGTTGTTTGGTGTTGAGGCTAAATATCGACCTATCTGTTCTGTGCATAGGTACTCCGTAGTCCGTACTCCGTACCTCCTGCCTGCACCTCCTGCCTGCATCTGGAGTGGGGAGCGCCCACCATTTGCACCATGCGTTGAGCACGTGGCTGCTCCGAAGCACAATCGCATAACCCACTACGGAGTACTAATCTTAGCCAGTGGTAGTGGTAGGTAGGTAGGGTACCTAGGTACGGAGATACATGCCAGGCGTTGCATGCGCCTAACCACTGTATTCCAATCTTCCCCAAGAACACATTGGTTTGATTCTTTTTTCTTCTTTCTTCTTTCATCTTGATTTTCTGCGTATAAAAGCAGAAAATGTCTCTCTTATCGCGTAGGTATGTTCTTGGTTAGACCAGGTACATGAGGTGTATTCAAAGCACAGCAAAAGCTGCTGGGTCAAAGGTAAATGCAGTCAAGCGGGGTCCTGTCTGAGAAAATAGCCTGACACTCCGAACCTTCTCGCTATGCGGCCAGTACTGTTCCTACGAGGCGGCTTTGCTTCTCGAAGTGTGTTCTGTAAGCGGCCTGCGGTAGTTGGTATACACTCTCGAAATCCGGCGAAGACAAGCGGAACGCTGTTTGGGCGCATGCTCTTCGACCGACGGCGCACTTGCATCGAGCAAACTGCCACAGCTCGCTCCTTTACAACACATATCGGCGGGCGGCTGAGCTCTCTCCATCACCAGTCCACAAGCATGTCGGCTCCATCACCGCCGTCAGCTACCCCTGTGCCGGAGACGCATGAAACCTTACCAGAAAGCGGCGACCATGCACAGGACTGCCAGATGCACAGTTCAGGCTCGGCGGGGATTCAAGAAGGCTCCAGCGCCGCTGAGGAGCCATCACTGCCTCCGCTGACGGCAGCGGAGTTTCGACAATATAACCGGCTGGCAGAGCACATGGACTATTTTGTGAGCACACGGCACGGGCCGTTCACCTGTTGCGAGGCGGTTCGTGGGCTGCTAACAAGTCTCACAGCATAACCACTTTCGGCAGGCCTGGACAACGATGTATGACGCCTGCGAGAACAAGAAGCGGCCGGCGGGGATGTCGATTCGGCAATTTCTCGACGAGGGCTTGCAGTTCATCAAAATGTTGACGATGCATCACTCGATCGAGGAGGCTCATGTCTTCCCCGTTTTGGCCACTCGCATGGCCGAATTCCAGAAGCCAGGCCGGAAGAAGCTGCCCCAAGATAGCGGGCGCTCTGCAAAAGCAGCCGCGCTGGTGCAACAGCATCGCGAGATCCATGAGGGCATGGAAGCCTTCGAGGACTACATGCGACGCTGCCGAAGCGGAGAGACTGAGCTGGACTTATCGCGGCTTAAAGCGCAGATGGACACCTGGGGCGAGGTGCTTTGGCAACACCTCGACGAGGAAGTGGCGGCACTTGGGGCTGAGAACATGCGCAAGTATTGGACCCTAGACGAGATGCGGCGGATCAGGATGTAGGGACAAGAAGGACGGTTACAAGAAGGACGGTTTACAAGAAGATCTCGAAGTCGTTTGTTAGATGGATGCTCCAAAGATTTGGTGCACCTACCTATCATACCTACCAGGTAGGTAGATACCTCCTACATTTGGCTCAGGGCCATGCCTAGCCGGACAAGGACTGCCTAGCCAGAGTTCCAAACAGCAAACGCATCTCAGCTTGCTACTATCAATTTTGTTGTCCGCCTGCGATTGATCCACGGTGTGTCGCCAACTCCAGCTGAAAGGTCCTGATGCTTATTTGATTCGCTGTACGGAGTACGGAGTACTCCGTATTTGCCCTAGCGTGCACTGCATACGGAGTACGGAGTACATGTGCTCCGTAATTGCTGTTTCCCCAGCCCTGTTGGTGCACAACCAAAGAGAGCAGTTGTCCAATGACCTGCAAAGGAGCCCCACTTATCTGCAACCTGCAGGCCATTTCCAAAATTACCCACTTTTACTAGCCATTTCTCTCGTCTCCGGGGCGCCCGACGCGACGCTGTCTTGACAACACAAACAAAACCCTCTCGCTCCCACGCCTTTCCCCTCTCTGGCGGCTCACAGCGTGCATTCTCTCCTTCATCATCGCGTCTTGCTGTCCTATCGTGTAAGTGATCTCTCCAAGTATCTTCACTTTCTCTTGCCCCGTTCGATGCCCCGAGACGTCTGAGTTGATACTTCCACGTCCGTCAACTGCTCTTGGCGACATTGCTTCCTTTCCCGTCCCGCTTCATTCCAGAGTAAACAAAGCCAGACTCCATTGAAGGAACGACCCGTCGGCGTACCTCCCCTCTGGCATTCCTTTGGCATTCATTCCAGGCGCAAGCTTTCTTTCGTTCCTTCCCTTTATTTAGCCAATCCTGCAATACGCAACTGTGCGTTGCTTGCTAACAGTTACTGACACCGGCTTCCACCTAGCTTGAGACACTCGGCCTTCAGATGCCGATTTGATAACTCGCCGCCATGTCGTTCAAAATCGAGCGGGACACTTTTCTCCAACAGCAACAGCTGCCGCAAGGCGCTGCCGCTTTACAAACTGCGGGATCGGCCTCTTTTACTCGGGAGCAGCTGAAGCACCCTATCCGGAGTGCTCTGGCTGGCCCGCCGATTCCCGGCACCAGTGGCAAGCACCCTGTAGCTGAGGTCGTTGGCACCGCTCTGACAGGCGGCCACGGAAATGCTGGCACCAAAGGCTATCTCGCTGTACGTTTACCCTGAACTCGCCTCACATGGATGAAGGCGAAGAGGAGCCGTCTCTTGTCCTCGATGCACTGCTGACCGGGTGCGCTCAATACAGGCCTACATCAAGCAGCTAGAGGAAAACCCTCTACGCACGAAGATGCTCACTGCTGGCACGCTCGCTGGTACGCAGGAGCTTCTTGCCTCGTGGCTGGCCAAAGATCGCAACAAGCATGGCAACTATTTCACGTCGCGTGTGCCTAAGATGGCCGCTTACGGCGCTCTTGTTAGCGCTCCGCTCGGCCATTTTCTCATCTGGATACTGCAAAAGACCTTCCATGGCCGCACAAGTCTGCGTGCTAAGATCTTGCAGATTCTTGTGAGCAATCTGATTGTGAGTTAACGCCTACTACTGCCATTGCCTGTTTTTACTTACAGCACGGTCCGAAGACCGTGCTGAGCGCGGCTTCGCTTTTGTCAGAACAGCATGCTCACGCGCTTTGTAAACAGATTGCTCCCATCCAAAACACGGTCTACCTCACGGCCATGGCTCTAATTGCCGGTGCGCGGACATACCACCAAGTCCGTGCTACTGTTCGTGTCGGTTTCTGGAAGGTCATGCGTGTATCTTGGATCACGAGCCCCATCTGCCTGGCCTTTGCTCAGAAGTTTCTCCCCGAGAACGCATGGGTTCCTTTCTTCAACCTTGTGTCCTTCGTCATCGGCACTTACATCAATACTGTCACGAAGAAGAGACGTCTTGCAGCTTTGCGCAAGAAGCATTTTGGCGACGGCTCCGGCCGTACTGGCTCCGTCGGCGGCCGCATGGACGATTATCCTCCCCCCCCCGCTCTTGGTGGCCAGAATCCTCCCTACTGAGTCGGACGAGGCGCGTGGTAACTCGATCGATGTATGCGCGTGGCTGGAGAGACTTTGCTTTCAAAGGCCTTTCCGTGGATGTTCAGTCGCAGCATCTGGGCCACGCTTTTTGGGACACAAGACGAGGCGGCCCTGAGGAGGAAGTGTGTGGAGACTGTATATCTTGGTATGGGGTTTCTTTTTTGGGTTTCATGCGTTTTGGGTTATCTTTCAGTGGTCATCCATGGTTTCATATGTTGGCTGTTGCTCACAACAGCATCAATTTTTTCCCGATTTTCTGAATGCTATGGTTGGCATGTTTCTTCAAAGATGTCCAAGATTTGTCACCTAAGAAAGAGCTAGATAGGCGTGTAAATGTATGACAGCAAATGATATTAAACTGTAGCAAGCATCATGCTGCTTTCAAGGTTGGCCTTCGGCTTGTGAGGTTGTTAGCAGGTGGTGGAGGTTGACATACATTGGAACCTCAAACAAAGCATCGTCACCTGTAGAAACCGAACAAAATGGGAGTTGACCCGCCTCTATCGGAGGAACACCAGTGACCAGTCACATCATTCTGTTCATTGTGCCAGACCACACAGTTCGTAAAGCTGTATATGTATCCTTTCCCTTTCTGCTTGGGTTTGTCTTCTTCAGCAAGATACGCACAGCATACCTATATATGTCTATAGTTTGGCCGTCTTTGATCAGCCAATCGTGGACAGCAGCCTGGTCTCAATGGACACCTTCCCTTGCCCTCACATATCAACAACGGCGTCGTGGCCTTCCAGCATAAACCCGGGACTCCAGTACTCTCTTTCGGCGGATTGCTTGTCCACCCAGAGCATACTATCTCCCACGAGATCATCCACTGCCGTCTGGGCACGCGCACGTTCCCATTTCAAGTTGATCATTAGCATCGACAAGCTGACGTAGCCCAGCATCTGTACGGCTTCGAGGACGGCACTCTGGTCGGTGTTGAGCTCTCGCGGTACGGACCGAATGTATGGTTTGCTGCCGACTTTTATCACACAATAAGAGGACCCTAAAGGCTCAAGGGTTGCCACGGCACGAAGTACATCATCCCTGAGAAGATATCAGTAAAGGTCGCCAACCCTTGTTAAAAATCCTTTATTGAATAAGGATGGTAGTCGTATAAGTTACTCACTCGGTAACTTCGGGTGCTCCTTCCGCGCGCGACCGGGAAATCCGATCTCTCACCTTTCGGACTTCAATCAGCCCTCCGTTTTCTACCCGCGTCGCTGCACACACCTCCACGACCCTTACGGCCAGCTCAAAGTAGAAGTCGTTCACCGACCGTCCCAAGAGTTGCGCCCAGATGGACCCGCCTGACGCGTTGTTGCTACTCGCAAGCGGGTCAACGCCAATCGCTGTGCACATGCGCGCAAACTGTGCGCGAAATGTCGGGTTCGACCTGATATCTTTGCCATGTGTCTGAGCAAACTGCTGCAGAAGCGACCGGAACACGGCAAGTTGGGTTTCGAGCGCCTGCGCATTCGTTGATCTGATATTGGACCCGTGGGAGGCATATTGGGCCGACGTGAGCCGCGATCGGTCAAATGCCGCCAGGCCGACTCCCTTGCGCGACATGGCGGGCTCGATGCAGGACCGATGAAGTACTACGTCTCCAACAATATGTCGTCCGGGCCTTTCAACACTTTATCACCGAACGGGAAGGCGATGTAGGTTACTAATCAATACATGCCGAATAATGATTAGGTAATGTCACATGATCTAAAACTCTGCCACATCAAGAAAATTTAGCGCGAAAAATATCCCACAAACCCTAAGTCCAGAAATGTGCATGACTTTTTTCTTCTTTCCTTGCCTTTGCAATCCGCACATCCTTTCAATCGTTTCGATCACGAACATCACAACCACTGCAAAGATGGCGACAAAGCAACGGACGATTTGCTTCGGCAAGAAGGCATGTTGGCGCGCATACCGTTTCGTCTTTTCCACGACACACGCATTCGAAGGCCCCGGTTGCTAACTGATCTTGTAGAAAACTGCGACCGCTGTCGCTCGCTGCGAACCTGGCCAGGGCCTGGTAAGATTTCCCAACGTCGAGACAACGACGGTCAGGTTCCCGATTGAACTGCTGCTAATATAGTTATCTATGCAGGTCAAGGTCAACGGCCGTCCTCTGTCGCGTACGATTCACCGACCCTGCTTCTCTTTCGTTTTGCCTCCTCAGAGACCTTCGAAATGCTTTCCGATTCTTCTTCATTGAACGAACGGCGTCTGACTTTCTGTACAGTTGTTCAACCTGAGACTCTTCGCGCCAAGCTCTACGAGCCTGTACGTCCCAATTCCTATCATAGTTGAGCCGTGGTCTCGAAGACGCATCGGGCTCCCTTCCAGGTTTTCCGGCACTATCTTGTTCTTTGCTTAGAGACTAACGGGGTTTTGCACATTCAGCTTCTCGTTGTCGGTGTCGATAAGTTTGCCGGCCTTGACGTAAGTTACTTTTGTGTCTTGGAGCAGGGACCCTGTGGACTGCCTACTGGTATGTGATAGCTAACCTCTGCACAGATCCGGGTTCGCGTTTCTGGAGGTATGGTCGAAACTTAGAATGGACATAATAACCCGTTGTTTTTTTCTGACTTGCGTTTGTCGCTTCCTGCAGGTGGTCACACTTCGGTATGTTCTCTTGTTGTTACGTGGTGAAGATAAAATCCGCCTACGGACTCTGTATGCTAACTTCATCAAGCAAATCTATGCGATCCGGCAAGCAATCAGCAAGAGCCTGATTGCTTTCTACCAGCGTGTATGTATCGTTCCTGCCCCAAACAATTTCTCTTGTGAAGTTGTTACTAATGCGAACCACAGTATAAGGATGAGCACTCCAAGGCCCAGCTGAAGCAGGCTCTCGTCGCATGTAAGTTTAGCCACAGCAGAACATCCGAGGGGGGGTGATGTGTGCCACCGCCTACGATCCCGGATATTGACATACTTTTCAACACAGACGACCGTACTCTGCTAGTTGCCGACAACCGCCGTTGCGAGCCCAAGAAGTTCGGTGGTCCGGGTGCCAGAGCACGCTTCCAGAAATCGTACCGTTAAGGGGATGTCTTGTTTTACGATCTACCGGCTTTCGTATGTGGCACGATTGTCAAGCAAAGTTCTCGATGGACCGCGCAAAGACAACGGCATTGGCAGAGCATTGGCAGGATGGACATGGCTGGAGGATTGCGGGGTATGCAGGAATGCAGCATGTTGTACTTCCTTGTTACTTGTTGACTTGGGTGTAAGAGCAAGGCCTGTGAGCAGAAGGTTGCCATGATCCTTCAGTCCAGGTCCTGCCTTGCTGTGGCTATCAGACCCGGGCTTCACGAAAACAGGGGGAGGGGCGCAAAATGGGTTAGGCTTTGAGACCAAATTAAGACTAAACAAAAAAGAGAAAAGGACACGGCAAGGAGACCAGCACTTTGAGATACAACTTGATTTTCGGCACTAGTAAGAAATCTTCTCGAACTCAGGCGACGATACTGGTAGTGTTGTCGTCTTTAAAATACCTACACTGCTTTCGAAACCAGATCAATCCCAAGAAACGAGACCAATCTCCTTGCCGTATTCGTCAATATCGACAACCACCGGCTGGTCTGAATCCGAATCGGACTCGGATAAATAAGCTTGTGATCGCGATGTCAACGAAGATGGCCGCATGCTCCGTATGCTGTGAGTCTCTCGGTCATGTCCAGGACACCTTGTGTAGTCGTCGTACTCGTGAAGGCCAGAGCTTTCGCTGCGGCGGCTGGCGCCACTATAGCCAACCGCTTCATCGACTGCACCAGCACCTGCTGTATTGTCGCTACGGATATCCCAGCCATACTTCCAGAAAAATGCCTCGAGGCTAGCGAATGCCACACCGACCGCGGCCTGCTCTGGGCTCGTCGTTGCACCAAGTTCAGCCAGTGTTTTGTCCAGGCGCCGCTTAAAGGCGGCAAGCGATGCGTACAGACGGGCGGCGCTCTGTGGCTTCGCGTCAAAAAAGTCCATACTGCCATGGTCCTTGTTTTGTGCATCACCACCCGCTGCTTGGCCGAGAAACCCGCCGGCGGTATGTTGCTCAAGAAAGATGAACTGGGAATGCAACACCCGTATGAAAGAGCGACAAAGAGTTGGCCGCCGAAGCACGAGGTCGTGGGCTTGAAGAAACACTCTGAGAACAAGATGCCACCACTGCTCCAAGCACGACAAGTTACTGAGAATAGAACCTGTGATGAAGGTGAACTGTAGCTCGCCAATGACATCGCTCTCCGTATAACGAGTTGGCGAGCTTTCGAGTAGCGCAAGTATTCTATCTGTTGCACCAGGTAGGTCTTTATTGTCGGTATATGTCGAGTTTCCGAACTTTCCAGAGGTACTGCTTGTTTTCTGGTTGCGCGATGCAATGAGCTGGTACGGATCTAGGTCGTCCTTGGCGAAGACGAAAGTGAACTCAGGACGATGCGAGGCCTGCTGCACTCCGGGAACAACAGTCTCTCCCTTTGCGGTGTCGGTGGTCAACACCAACCACTCGCCACTCTCATTCTTTGTTGATGGACTGCCCATGATGCGATCAAGAACGGTAGCTGTTACACATGACGTGATGTCCGTCCAAATACCACACCCCGGGCTCGGAGCATCGACAACTGCCGAGGATGTGTTGCTCGTGAGAGCGTCTTCGAACGGCAGCTGGACGGACGGAAGCTTCTGTCCTGTGCCACTGTAGGGTAACAGCCGAGGATAGATGGCCGTGAGGTTCTGGACTAGGACCTGCGCTTCTTCTTGGCTGGAGCATTCACCGAGAACCTCGTTGGCCCGATCCCACTGCTTCACACGCATGACGCTCGCTGTTGGTTTGGTGATGAACCAATAGCCCTGCCGCAGCATGGCAGCCGGTGGCGACAGCCACACGATGTGTGCACCAGGGGGCACGTCGCGAAAGCCGAAAAGGGCGGTTCGTCCCTCAAACCGTCCTCTAGGGACACTGGTGACGGTTACAGCCATGGTATCGCAGCCAGCCTGAGCGTTAAGGGGTGGAGTAAGAGCAGCAAAGATGTCTCCTTGTCCGAGAAAGCCAACAACCTCCCGGCATTGTCTGAAAAGGCTCGTGTCTGTGTCCGCGTTTGGCTCCTCGGGCCTTGCCCCTCGTTGCTCACGAATGGACATCACAGGCGGCTGACTCACGTCTGGGATGTGGTCGAGACGCTCTAACTAGAAAGATTGGCCAACTGGTTTTCTGTGAAGCCAGAGCGTGATCGAAACGATTGACAGCATTTCGAGTTAAAAAAAAACGTTCAGAAAAAGGTCCGTCGCAAGTCAGTAGTAGCTTGGCTTATGTAATGCAACAACTTCCTGCAGCGCGTACAGGTAGGCACATGTAGGACCGGCCACCATGAGTGAATCATTGACGCATTTGCGTCGAAGCTGTCATGCTAAACGTCATCCTACCCTGTATTTTGAAATTGAATGCGTACACCTTGAACCGGTGAGTAGGGTTTCTCATACATGCGGTCACACCCGGGACGAGTCCGCGGCAACATATTGTGCCATATCCTGTGCCCCTCTCGCGTTACGGCGGAAATATTTGGTACGGGACGAGCACATTTAGAACCCCGCATGAAGATACGAGCCAACTCTGCGCTTTGGGAATCTGGCGATATCACGCCGCTCCTGCATTAATTAGCATGCCCGACAACCCAACCCGATCAAGCGGCGCCAGTCCACAAGCCTAGCCTGAGCATAGGCCAGCCATCGTTGTATATACGGAGTAAAGGTTGCTGTTAGCTGTCTTGAGAGCGCTGGCTGGCTGTGGATCGTTGTAGCGCTAGCGGCGGGACGGAAGGCCAGCCACGGCAGTGCGCTACGCCATTCAATGTGCAACAACATGATTGCGGGCAGTAGCGCCGTTCGCACGACTGCATCGGACCTCGTAATCATCTTGCTTTGTTTTACCAGATCCATGGGACCTGGCCACCGAACTAGCTTACGCTTGGATGCCACACTACCTACTCAATTTTGATTACTTTGCGACACAACAACGCCGTCCCGGTACACAGGGTATTAACATCTGAAGTACTTTCCGTACTCTTACCCGTCCCCGTGTCTAAAACGACGCGAATGCACCTAGAAGCCGAAAACCTTTTTTTAGTCTCTCTTGGTCGGCCTGTAGCACCACATTAGAAAAAGAGACAAATCGGCCTCACTGCAGCAGAGTACATGTACCTCCTTTGTATCTGTGTGTGATGGTCGGAGTAGGCGTTAGTTTTCCCACGCCAACAACTCCTTCTTCTTTTTGATATCCCGAGGCTGGCGGTTTTTTTGTTCTAGGTTGAGCATCTTGGGATCTGGTTGCTGCCGAAGGACTTCCGTTCGTTTCCTCGCTATTACTTCAAGGCTCCTATCGGCACAACCCATATCAACTCTACGAAAGACAGCATGCTTGCATATGTTTCGAGGGCTGTGATTGCCAAGGATCGCCTGGCAGCCGTGCCCTTACCCCAGCGGAGGCATGTTTCTGTGCATCCTTGCACTTGCTATCTATCTGCTCGCGCAACCACAACGCTCTTGACGGTCGGTAGGAAGCTTGGACCTGGTGCGGCTTGCCGCCAAAGTATGTCCCCCCCAAGTTCAACTTTTTTGACTTATCCGTGTGTGTAAGCTGCGTGGCTGGCACCCCGGCGATAACACATAGACGGGCAAGAACGAGCCAAACCTTCTCTATTGTTCTGAGGACCAGCAGGATCAGCGAAAAAAATGGCGAAAGGCTAAGGACGCGAAAGGAAACAGCGAGTCCGTCCAGGCATCGTCCACCGGAGCCTCGAGCGACGAGTCAACAAACGCCAATTAACAACAGCAGAGAAGGCGCTTGAATTCGAGAAGCAGACGGTCTCTCGTTCTCTGGCAAGCCAAGGATTGACTACAAAGCAACATGGAAAACAAACAACAAGGCAGGGTTGATCAAGTACGAGGCAGGAGAAATATAAGATCAGATTTGACACGTCTCGAACCGTAACACCTCCCCACTCACACACCTAAAATGCATATTGACACAACTGCCACCCACCCCGACTTTGAACAATCATATACAGAGAGTGAAAACAAACGGGGAGCAAAGTATGTAAGTGAAAACGAAAACACGTGGAGATGACCAAAAAAAGTGCAAGAAAGCCAACACCAGCCGGAGACGGCATAGGCATTGGGGGGAAGAATAGGAGCGAACAAAAGCAAACAAAAAAGCCAAGGCACCGGGGTTAGGACAGTACATCCCAGTCACCGATGGTGCCCCGTATACAAGCACACAACGCAAACAAACCTGACTTGAAAAGACAAAGAACACCGGCCCAAACCGCCAGTCCAGAACAAGTCGAAAACAGTGCAAACAAAAAAGCCACCCACCGACCGCCTCCCCGAGTTTCCTATCCTAAGCTCTCAATTAGAACATTGCGCTCACCCAAAACATCACATCGTGTGTGCCGTTGCCTTTGTCGAGTTTGTGACATCTTTGTTGGGGTGCAGAATAAACGGCGCGGCGTTCTTTCATGATGTCGCAAAGAGCGCACATAGACAGAGACGTCTCTGTTAGTTTTGTTGATTTTAACTTGCCCCATTTCCTCCCTTTTTTGTTCAAATTTTTTTGAGTTTCGAGTTTAGCCCTCTTTAGGTTGAACATCAGACGGCTGCCAATTGTCTTCCAACTGTACGGGCAGTATTAGCGCTGCCCGTACATCTGCTGGTTTGGCGGCGGGCCGTACGGCGATGCTGGCGGGTAGTTCTGGTGAATGTAGCTGTTATTGTACTCGGCCGGGATGGACGAAGCTGCCACGCCTGATGCAGGTGGTGCCGGGTACTGGTTCGACTGGTAGCCGAGGGGTGGCAGCTGTCTGCTACCCGCATAAGCTGACGCCGGCTGGCTGCCGTCCGAGGTGGACTGCCCAGCGTTGGGATCACCGGCACCTGACGGCGCGCCAGAGGCAGCGGCAGCAGCGGCGGCTTGACGTTGACGCTCTTCATCCGCTTTGCGCTGAGCGTCTTCTTCCTTCTTGCGCGCTTTCCACTCCTTGCGAATTTCTTTGAATTCTAAGCAACAAGAAGAACTTGATGTTAGCCAAATGCAACTGTAGAGCCAACCAAGCCTAATCGACTTTAGGCTTATAATAAATAGCATGCAAGCTCCGGCAACCTGGTTGGCCCTTTTCAAGACCTAGTCTCGTCTCCAGAATTCTGGTTCGTCCGCCGGGTAAAATGCGAATTGCGAGCACTAGCTCGCAATGTGGGCATGAAAAAGAGACGATGCGCAAATAAGGATCCTCCAACAACTCCAGCTAGGAGACGCGATGGGATTGAGCACTTCAGAGCTTGCAGAGCTCGGGAGAAGAAGGGTATGGGCATTGTATTTACCTTCAGGAGTGCGCTTCTGGCCGTGACCCTGCATCGTCACATGGGCATTCAGATGGTTGAGCGTACCATAGGCCTTTTCGCAACCATTCCAGCCACACTTGTACATGCGCTCAATCTCCTCGTAGCGTCTACGCGGTCGTTTGTGTTGTTGTGCACCAGGGATCGGGACAAACGAGTAGACCTGCAGTGCAGACTGTTAGCTTGGCACCCCGATAGATTACTTTCTTGCGCCACTCGTAGCAGGCGAATAGAACCTACCTGGGTGGGACGCGGCTGCGGCGGTGCAGAGTTTGGCGTCTGTGAGAAAACGTGGTGTCCGGGAGTAATTGGCGTTGGCTGCCCACCGTAGCCCGCCCAGTCCGGGCGCGCCTGGGCGTAAAGGCCACCGCTGTGAGGATAGCCGTGCTGCAAGTCCTGGGAAGGCGCGTACGGTGAGTATTGTCCATGGGTCGCGTAGGTCGGACTAGGCGCCGCAATAGACGGATCTATAGGTACATCGTTGTCAGACCGGGCCTGAGGGGGGATAGGCTTGTGCGACTGGCCAGGAGAACCACGCAGCAAAGGCAAAGACAGACTTGTTGGGGTTTGCGCCATTGCGCCTCCACTACCACTGTGGTTGGGAGATGGGTGATACGGGCGTTGGATATGCTCGGGAAAGGAACCAGACCGAGCCGAGGGCGGGTAGACGCCGTATTCCGAAGTGGGTGTCGCGGTGGTTGTGTAGGTGCTGGGGCGCACTTCCTGCTGGGTCACGTATTGCGCAGCAGACGCGTGATCTAGAGATGACGCCTCAGAACGCGTGTCCCCGGAGTGACTTGGATAGGGCGAAGGCAAACCTGTCTGCGAGTACTCAGGCGCACTGCGGTCCATAAGATTGTCTCGCGGGGATCGGGGCGGGACGGCAGGGATGACAACAAACGAAATCTGCAGGAAACTTTCGCGCGCGACACAAAAACTTGACGAGCAGGTGGTAGATGTCCGAGAGGAAAGGACGAAGCTGAAGGCGGTGAAGTGGTGGATGGAAAATGGAGGTGAAAAAGGGAGGGTAAAAGAGAAGGAGAAAAAAAGGAGGAAGACGGAGGAAAGCCGAAGAAGGGTGAGGGGGGGGGGATCGCTGAATATAGAAAGGGGGAGGGTGGCAGGGGAGGAAGAAGACGACAAAATTGAAAGGCAGATAGAGAGACAGGACAGGAGACCAATTGTTCTCGAACAAGCTCTGAGTGAGCTGAGGGAACAAAGAGCGTGCAGGCGAGCGTGGAAGGAAAAAAAGAAAAAAAAGAGTTGTTGTCTTGGAGAGGGGGGGACAAAAGAAAGAGAAAACAGCAAAGAAAGAGTCTCGACGTGAAAACCAGAAGCTATGGCTGGTTTAAACGGGGTGAGCGTAGCAAGCCCGTAGCGGCAACAGCGAGGGACAATAAGCAAGAACGAGCTGCCCTACTCAAGCCCGGGTTCTCAGTTGGCGATCGGCTGTTGGAGTCGAATGCGATTGAAGGGGGGGTCGAGGTGGGTACAAAGGTGCCGTAGTGCGTGGTGCGTGCTCGATGAAGCGAAGCGTTGGTGGGAAGCTTTGCGGTGACGGCGTCTGGCTTTGGGGTTTGTGACGACCAGTGCTGTCTTTTTCCGATATGGCCTTTTCCAGACTAGCAGCGAGCCTGCGAAGTGGATACGGTGTGCGAGACAGTGACAGGCGCAGGAAGAAAAAAGGGAAAAAAAGAGATGAAAGGTTTGCGACTCAGCGAGAAGGTGGCGGCCGTGAAGTATTTGACCGTGGTAAGTAATAGCCAATGTTGCGAGGATGCGAGAACCGGCGAGTGAGCAGGAAGGAGCCCAGCTACGAGATTTTTCTGGACCCAGCCTGTCTCTTTTTCCCCCCAAGTTTTTTTTTCCCGTTTTTGCGCAAAAGGGAGAGGGGTGGAAATTAAGAAGAGGGGATAAGGACGGGGGATGGGGGGGTGTGTGTTGTTCTGCGGCGTGTGTGGAATTTTTGCGTGTCGTGCGGAGGACGCTTGTTGAGAGGAGGGAGGAAAAGGGGGAGAGCCCCTCGTCTCTCACAAAGCAAACAAGGATGCCCTCATAATAAAATGTATGTAATGTACTCCGTACTCCGTATCGTATACCTGTACATGCACTAGCCCAAAGCCACGGTGTGGGTTCTGTTCGGGGTTTAGGACGGAGACTGCAAATGCGTGCTGAGCGTGACTGGGGTCCTTTGACGGCCGCACCTGGGAGTCTGGGACAGAGTTGGCGGGAAGGCCACCGCCAATTGCGCAAAAGGCTAAGCAATAAGCTCGTCCTGACGTGCGCTTTCCCTTTCTGTTCTGACAATGGACGATGCGTACAGAGTCCAGTAAAAGAGAGAAACAGCCCCCAACAGGGCGGCCTGAATAGGTAGGAGCGACCGGCCGGCATGGTGGGGGGCGGGGGCTGGAAGCTTTAGCTGCGTAGTACATGTACACAAGAGAGCTGAACAATGCAGAGCTAAGAGAAACAAGTGGGATGACAGCGGCTGGCTAAACATGGGAAGAAAGACATGCTCGGGTCTTTTTCCATTTCTGCGACTTCATGTACATGTATTATGTGCTCCTATCTTACATATATACATAGACATGAGCTCCGTACGTACACGCCCCCCAGAGGGTCAACCGCCTGTGCCGTGTTCTTTGTTTTCGGTGGCATGCCTGCCTGCCAGGCGGCATTCGCTTTGTGTTGCCACCACTGTCCCGACTTTTTATTGTATTTTTTCCCGCATTCCTGGTTTGCCCTTTCGACGCTTTTTATGAGATTACCTCTTTGCTTTTATCCCCCATTCCTTTTTTCCTTTGTCTTACCGAGTCTTTCTCAATGCGCTTATGTAATGGTCCTGAGGATGTATACATGTATTTGTTTTTGCCCCGATCTCGCCTCTCCATGACGCGGCTGAGTACTTCGGTTCTCCCTCGGCTCTTCATACGGCGTTGTTTGTTTTTCCGGCATCCGCATTACGAGTATATTCAGCATGTGCACAACCACTCCGATCACTGACTCCTCACCTTCATCTACCTACCTAGGTATGTACATGTATATACACTCCAGTATCTGGCAAACGGCAACAAAGAAAGAGAAGGAGCGAACCTCCAGTATCAACTCCACACTGAGTGGAGCTACTCAGACATGCTGCGAGTTTTTCCACTTGTCCCCTCTCTCTTTCACTGGAAGAATGAATGAAAGCAGCATGGCATGTCCCTCAGTTCAGTAGCGATATTGTTTCCACTACTGAGGGTGGGACCCATTCATGAAAGCAAGCTTAGACTAAGCATAGTGGGTCTGACATACCTGACAGGAAGATATGATGCTCGAGATGGTGGCAGTTTGTCGAGTACGATGCGCAAGAAACATAATGCTCAGACAACAGTGTTTTTCCTTGTGCAGCTCAAGACCGTTCCGGCCATCTTTTCGAGGCTTGAACACGTATACATAGAAGATCAAGCGCAGCAGTGCCTATCTTTTTCGAATGTTTCGAGTCCGTGGATCTGGGGGTGGGCTGACTGGGAGCTGCCAGGATGTCCGATACATACCTCCGTACGGAGCACATGTACTTGTACTCCATACCTTAGGGCATTCAGTGTGCCTGGTATTGGATCTTACGGTATTCCATACTGCTGTCTCGTGCCGCAACGTGAAAACCAACGACGAAATAAGGGTGCAGTATGTTTAAAACTGAGAAGAGAGTAGCTCGTGATAGGATAGTCAGGAAGCAAGCAAAGAATCCGAGCATAGGAGAAGTCGATAGGGTACGCACTACGGAGTACACCTTACACAATATACCAGGAAAGAGAACTTGAAATGACCAGAACATCGTGCAAGTCTACCGACGACGCGCATCTTAATTCGCAGTGGCTATTTCCCATGCTGGTCGATACGAAGAATGTTCTGTCAACCTTCTTCCTGCCGCGGCCGAAAAACGTCTTATGCTTCTTACATGTAATACAGAACACATGTACTACGCCGTTTTTACGAGGGTCTGCGATGCCCTCCATATATTCCGTATGCAGGTTGCAAGCATCCGGCAGGCAGGGGCAGGCCAATACACATAGGTATGTATACATGTACATGTAGACCGCCAGAAAAGACAGGTCCAACTGACAGGTCTTGTACTACAACTTCTCCGTACGGAGTAAATATACAGTAGGCACGTCGCACGAAGTGCCATGGCCAGTCCCAAATATCGAAGCAAGCCGCAACGTCCTTTGTGGTGAGCTATCATAGGGCCGAGCATAGCAGACGTCCTTCTACTCCTTACAACAACCATCGCGGTCCTGCCTGAAGGCGATGCCCTGTGTGTGGAGTGAGAAGTCTGAGCATTACTCAGGACAAGCGTTGTCGACAGAGATTGACTTGAACAATGCCTGGAGGCACACGTAATAGTATACATGTATCATGTACCTCCCTTGACAGTGTCTCGTCCAGATATGTTTAATTCCAGTGATTCAAGGTGTGAGTGGGGCCAGTCCAAGAACAAGGGAGTGGGACAAAAGTACCCCGTACGGAGTACATGTACATATACATGTACAAGTGCTGGCAGCACTATGCGCGTTTTCTTATCCGCACAGAGGCCCTCAGCTAGGGACGATGAGCTCCGCAAAACGGCGCAAAAACGTCAAGTGGCGCAAAACGCATCAGCATCGACAAAATATACAGTCATCAAGAGCATATGGCTCAGTAACACACGCCGAAGATCGCTTCTCATTTTCAAAGGCACATGTGCGTGTATCTTACGTCCTCGTAGCTAGGCGCTATTAATGTACTCCGTACTCCGTATATGTATGCGGAGTAAAATACGCCACAAAGTTTTCCCGGGCTGGCCGGCCCAGTCTGGCCGGGTTCGAAGAATAGACACAAGTATGTCAATATACTTCGTTACTTCCGTCGCAGCCTGGCTCGTTTGGCATGAGTAGTTCAGACACTCGCCGCAGTTCATGGCACTCCTCGCACCCATCAATAAAGGTGGTGGCATCGTTTCGTGGTGCCTGTGGTGTGGTGGGTATCTTACCAAAGCTTAACCGTATACATGTATGCATAAATCGTGCCCGCGCCGGACGGCTGTGGTGCTCTGTTGGCGACACGACGGGGACTAAGAAGGCTACGGATCCAGCGCTGCATGTCATACCTGCCCTACATCTTACGCTATTTTGCCCGTGCCTGGCCCTATTAGATGCCCCAAGAGATGCGCCGGCACGCTGCTACGCTGGAGCTCTGGTGCTGTGGCGCGATGTAGCTGGCGCGCTTGCATTGGTGCTGGCCTAATATATTCTGGCCTCAACCTCGTAGGGCAGACCCGGAACCGGCGCTGGCACTGGCGCTGGCGCTGGCGCTGCTGGACCTATGCTTATCCGTAGCGATGGTGCACGCTGGGCAACGGACGAAGGATCCTGAAGGAAGATCACCAGTGGCAGCACAGCATAGGAACACCACGGAACAGCGCACTATTACGGAGTATAGCGCCAGCTGTGCAGTGGGGGACTGACTATGAGTCTGTCGTCGCTGCCGCAGCTCCCGCTGCCGCCGCCGCCGCCGCTGGCGTGGAATAACTATACCTGTCGAGTCAGATGAACCAGGGGAGTTTTGATAATAAATGGCGGAGAGTTTCCGGAGTCCATTGATGGTCTCCCATAGACATCTACGGAGTATTATCAAAGACCGGAATATCCGTAGAACCCTACTCCGTATTTCCAGTGCATTGTGCGGAATGCTCCGTATACATATACTCGCTTCTCTCGCTTCTGTTAGCTTGGCAAACTGTACGAATAGGCATGCCTACATGTACTTGTAATCTGAGCATGTACATGTACATATACGGAGTACTTATGTATATGAAGGAACACCTAGAGCAAATTAGATCTTAGCTTCAAAGGCTTCCTGAACCGTTCCAGGTCGCTGGGTTATTAGCGCTAAGGTATGGCGTTGCACCTGTGGGCTGCTCTGATTCGCTGCGACCAAGGTGGCCAAGGCGTATTAACAGAATACCTACGGAGGTCCATTTCAAAAGTCTTGCACAGCGCTAGCAGGGATGTGGGCGCCACACCCCCTTTCAACGATATTTCTTTGTCTTTGCCCCTCTTAACCCCTCATCGGTCTT
>JADHKL010000123.1:0-43269 GCA_019925545.1 Ophiostoma angusticollis
TGCATGCATAAAGTTATGCACGAGACTAGTGCCCAAAAAGGTTTAGCGGAGTTCCTTAATCCTTAATCCTTAATCGTAATCCTTAATCCTGAGTCGTGAATCAGGGCCTTATTGCCATTGGCTACGCTGCCCTGACGGCGTTAGGCATACGGAGTACGGAGTATGCTCAGAGTTTTTATGGGCTTTGCACAGCAGACAGACAGCTTTCGCCGTCCATCCATTCTGCCAGAGCTTGCCGCCGAATCAACGATGGTGGTCGCGCTTCCGGTCCCGTCACTCCGGTCATCCTCGCACCTGTTCATTTAACCCCCCTCCCAGGCTACAATGCTTCGCTCAACTTTACCGCGCCTCGTCGGCACTGCGCCGCGGCCACGGACTTCGGCCTTGGCCTCGGCCTTGTCCTCGGCCGCCTGCCGTCGCTCTGCGGTTCCTGGGCAGAGCAAGGCGTTTGCTGCTGCCGCCTTTCCACAGCGCACGGTGCCTCATTCCCAGGACCCCACGAAGCTCGATGAAATTACCACTCTCCCAAATGGTATCCGTGTCGCTTCGGAAGCTCTCCCCGACGCCTTCGCGGGCGTCGGTGTTTATATCAACGCCGGGTCTCGGTACGAGGACGACTACTTGCGTGGCGCCAGCCACATCATGGACCGTCTTGCTTTCAAGTCTACGGCGAATCGCTCCGCGGACGACATGCTCGAGGCCGTCGAAAGCCTTGGCGGCAACATCCAGTGTGCGTCGTCCCGCGAGTCCATGATGTACCAGGCCGCCACTTTCAACTCTGCTATTCCCACAGCCACGGAGATCCTTGCCGAGACCATACGCAACCCGCGCATCACCGACGACGAAATAGCCCAGCAGCTCGACACCGCGGCCTACGAGATTAAGGAGATTTGGGCCAAGCCGGAGCTGATCTTGCCGGAGCTGGTGCATATGGCCGCTTTCAAGGACAATACCCTGGGCAACCCTCTGCTCTGCCCAGAGGAGCGCCTTGGCGCCATTGACGGCAACGTTATCCGAGCCTACCGCGCTGCCTTCTACCGACCCGACCGTATTGTCGTGGCGTTTGCTGGCGTCTCGCACGCCGAGTCTGTGAAGTTGGCCGAGCAGTACTTCGGTGATATGAAGGCGGTCGAACCGGTCTCCGAGGTCAACACGACCACAACCTCACCATCCAGCTTGGCCGATGAGAGCGACAGTAACTCGACAGCCTCCATCTCCTCGACCTCATCGTCAACACCGGCTTCATCTGTTGGTTCTCTCCCCGGAAACCAAAATTCGAAGCTTTTTTCCAGAATTCCTTTCTTCAAGAACCTCTCCACATCCGCTCCGCAAAACGCCTCTGTTCTTACCTCCATCCCCACTGCAAGCGGCGTGCTAGATAGCCAGGCGGCGCATTACACCGGTGGCTTCCTCTCTCTACCCCCTCAGCCTCCCCCGCTGAACCCCAACATGCCCTCATTCACCCACATCCAGCTCGCCTTCGAAGGCCTTCCTATCTCGTCTGACGACATCTATGCTTTGGCAACCCTGCAGACGCTCCTGGGCGGCGGCGGCTCCTTTTCGGCTGGTGGCCCAGGAAAGGGTATGTACAGCCGCCTCTACACAAACGTCCTCAATCAGCACGGCTGGGTTGAGTCGTGCATCGCCTTCAACCACTCCTACGTCGACAGCGGCCTGTTCGGCATTGCCGCCTCTTGCTACCCGGGCCGTACGGCCAAGATGCTTGACGTCATGTGCCGGGAGCTGCGAGCGCTGACTCTCGACGGCGGCTTCAGCTCCCTGAACCAGGCCGAAGTCAACCGCGCCAAGAACCAGCTGCGGTCCAGCCTGCTCATGAACCTCGAGAGTCGCATGGTGGAGCTGGAGGATCTGGGCCGCCAGGTGCAGGTCCACGGCCACAAAATCCCTGTCCACGAGATGGTGGAGCACATCAACAGTTTGACAGTCGACGATCTGCGCCGCGTGGCGCGGCTCATTGTGCAGGGGCTTGTGGAGAACGCCGGCCATGGCAGCGGCGCGCCCACAGTCGTGCTCCAAGAGGCTGAAGTTGCCGGCCTCAGCGCGAAGCAGCTGCAATGGGACGAGATCCAGGATGTCATATATCGCTGGCAGCTGGGGCGGAGGTGAAAGGGCGCTTTGCATGGGCGACTTGGGGTCTTTTGATTTTTGCCTCTTTAGATCAGCTGCGGGCAGTTTTTGGCATCTTCTCTTTCATATCTGACGTCTCCTACTTCTTCTCGTTTACATTGGCGGGTCACAAGCATTTTCATCGGGCTATACAAGGGCTTTTATATGACGAGGCAAAAGACTAGGTAACTAGGTAACTACCTACCGGCTGAGGAAAAGAAGCTGTAAATAGAACATAAAAAAGACAATCTCTCCATCCAATACGTTTGTCTGCGCCGGCGCTTCCTTGTGTAATGTGTATCCTGTGAGATCCTCCGACCCGACCTTGAAACAGACTAAAGAAAGAGGAGAAAGAAGGAAAAGCAAAATGAGGCGAGGAGAAAGAAACCAGAAAAAGCAGCTAATTCTGACACAGTGACGGTCTAAGAACGACGACTACCTAGACAGCTATCCATCCAGAGAACACCTGTAGCTCCTACCAACAAAAAAACAGTATGCTGGAAAGCCCGGCGTGGTGATAGCTCACCCTCCTCTCGGGTCCACTATAGTTTAGAACGCACTGCCTCAAGCCGATACTTGACGTCCTTGAGCGCCTTAGTCACCGGTTTCCAGTCGTCAAATTGCTTGACGAGCTCGACCGTTTCGTCGTGCAACTCGGTCTTGACAAAGTCCTCCTCAAGTAGGCCACGCATGACCCACGGCAGATGGTATGGGTTGGGATTGGTGAGGCCCTCGTGTCTCCGGATCTCGCAAACAGCCTTGCTGACATCGGTCGTTTCGAGGGCGTGTGACACAGCCAAACTTGCAAAACTGTCAGTACGGATGAAACAATAGCGATAGGGGGCCAGATAGAGAAAGACATACTCGTATACCTGGGGCTCGCCATAGAGGCGCGAATGGCCTTCGCCAGAGTACAGACTCCCTGCCAACGGGACAGAGAGTTCGCGAATCAACCCGTGATCAGAAACACCTAGGTTACGCAGCTTGCAGGCAAAGCCAACAAGATGAGCAATGCTGGTCGAAACGTTAGGCCTGAAATATTGATCGACTTTGGCAACAAGCAATTGGACCTCACAAATTTGGTGCATGGATCCGGCCGTCAACAAACACTGCACGGTAAACATAAGGGTGCTGGACTGGCGAATACATCGCAGACTGCCGAGCCGTTAGCTAGACTGAAAAAAAAGAGAGTCTGGAACCAAATAGGGGATATCAGTTCAGCTTAACGAACCTCCAATGGCACAACTTGGTCGTCGATACTACCCACAAAAGTGACCCGTGCGCCATAGTCCAACGTCGTCTTCAGAGCATGTTCGTATCGCTTGGATACGTCGCTCTCCGGATTACCAAAGTCCCAGAGCTCACCGGCCGACCCCATCAGCATGCCGATGCCAGATTTGTAGTCGGGGAAAGGGCCTAGCGACACGCCAGCTACGCAGAGTCAGTCGACCTGTTTTGAGACGAGGCAGGAAATAAAGAGTGGTGGAAAACACAGTACTAACCCATTGCACAAACACCAATCCGGGCCGAAGTCGCAATTCCCTGGTCGATAAGCTTTGCCAAGAGCATAAATCCAACGGGCACCCCCTGAGAATGGCAAGCGAGGACGACAAAATCAGCACTGCGGATATGGTCCATCCAGTTCAGCAGCAGCTTCCATAGGTTGTCGACACGCTCTGCAATCTTTCCCTCGCCTTCGAGCGCAATTTTTTCAATCTCGCAGTCTTCGCAGCCGTGACTGTCAGCCCAGCGGCGGATCGCATCGGCGGCGTGGTTGGCAAAGCGAATCGACGTGCCCGTTGGTTGGCCGATCATAGGGCGGAGATAGGCGGCTGGAAACAAGCCATGGACGCCAATTGCAACGGCTTTTCTTATTTTCGGAGGTTCTCTTGTCAGGAAAACATGGTTCGTAGGCCCGTTTTGCTGGTTTCTGAGCAGAAGTCGGGCAATCTGCCGCAAGATGGATGGGTTCTCCTTGAGGCGGTAGGTGCTCCGGAATGACGGTAGCAGGAGGCTCGGCGGCAGTGGCTTGGCGGGTGAAGACTGCTGCTGCTTTGCCATAGCGGGCTCACCGTTCTTCGCTCCAGTCTTCGCTGCCGTCTGGACTTCCGGTGGTGGTGCTTCCGCGGCCGACGGGGCATCGTCAATATCCATTGACTTGGGCCGCAGTCGCTTGCCCTTCTTTGAGGATTCGGCTACGCCCAGCTTTGCCACTTCTTTCGGCGGTGCGTCTTTGGGAGCCACGTCCTTCATGGATGACGCCTTTGAAGAGGTTGACGACTTCTCATTCACCTTCATACCAGCTGCCGGCTTGGGATGGGCCTCCGACCGGTCACCCATAACGGCCAGCTCGCCCTGTTCAGTAGATTCGGGTGATTTGCCTGATGTTTTCTTCGGATCGCGCGACCAAAAAGCCCAAGTTGACCCAGCTGACGCCGTCGCAGCAGCAGGTGCAGAAACATCCGAGATGCCTCGAGTGCTCGAAGCCGACGAGGCTGCGGGAACTGGAATTGGGGCAGTGGGTGCGTCGTCCATCACAGCATCCTCGGTTGATCCTTGCACTGCACTTGAAGGGTCCGCTTCAACGGTCACCCCTGGAGTCTCTGCTTTTGCGTTGTCAGAACGTGATCCTCCAGGCCAGAAGTACGTCCACATGCTCCCAGACGTTGTTGGCCGCTCCATTGTCGCGGGCGCTGGTGCATCCTGCAGGCGGTCCTCTTGTGATGGTGTTGGCGACACATCAGCATCCTCTTTAATCGGCAGGCCCGTACCTCCGGAAGTGGTCTCACTACGTTCAAGCAGCGGTGCCTCCCGTCCAACGTCATTTCTCCTCGCCCAAGAGAACCAGCCATTCGAGGGTACTCCGGGTGTAGGTGCAAGTGCGGTTGCAGAAGTACCGTCGCCCTGGGTGGCGACTATCTCGGCTTCAGCTCGCGGTTTCTGTATTTGAGTCGTTGAATCGCCCCTCCGCTCGGCGCCTCCGACTTGGTCGGTTTGTTGAGGTTGTGATATTGTGTCTGCCCCGCCTCCCAGTTCGGACAGAGCGTTTTGTGGCAATGATAAACCGCTAGCTTCAGGAGCACAACTGCCGGAGGTCCCTTCGTTCGTGGTTCGCGGATCAAATCGACTGAGGTCTAGCGGTGTATCGGGCTTGGACGTGCCGCCGAGGATAGTCTCTCGGGCGAGTTGTGTTGATGCCGTCGACTTGGGCACGCGCGGCCACGATCCATACCAGCTGCGGGTTTTCTGCAGAGCCAAATGTCAACAATAGAAATATGGATGTATCATAGACCTGCTTTCGTCAGGAATGGGGACAAAGAGGAACTACATTCTTGGACTCCTTCAACGCTGCGTAGTGGTTGGAGCGGTTCTTGCTTTCGGCCACGCTGGGGGCCGTGGAGCTCGCCTGACTCCGCACCATCGCCGAATCAGCAGACACATCACCGGCCGTGGAGGTGTTGCTCAGCTGTGAGGGAAGCGGAGTCGCCACGGCCTGAGAATCGGGCGAAGCCGAAGGGGGGACTGTGTTGGGCGGCGCGGTGTTTCGTGGTCGTTTGCGGGGACTCATTGGACAGGGCCGGTTGTTGTAGAAGAGAGAAAGACAGCACAGATGATGAAGTTTGAGTAGCTGATCGTACTTATCGGACGCAACTGGTTTGTTTGTTGTTTTGTTGATGAGGTTGTCACTGGCAATATCGTAGGTATTTGGTTGGCGTGGCTGCCTTGCCGCTGGTATATTATGTCATGGAAGCAGTAACCGCTCCATATTACAGCCTTCTAATAGATTAGAGTTGCATATCGTTATCGATAGTGGTAATCTTATCGCTCCGCTAAAGTTTTTTTCAGGGTCGTTTACTCGTTTTTTGTCCGCTTCAGTCCATCGTCGAAACACAACGTCTCCGTAACCGACATCCCGCCCAACCTGCTGCAGTCAGCCAGCGAGCAGCTCATCAGTCGCAAAATGAGTTCTCTCAAGCGGAAAGAAGCTGCGAAATCAGCAAAGGCCAGCACAAATGACAATGGCCGGCCCTCGAAACGGGCTAAAGCAGAAAAGGCGGACGACAAAAAGACGAAGACCGAGAAGGAGACTGAGAAGAAACCCTCCGATACGGGCTCTTCTGCAGTGCCGCTTGTCTCGCGTGTCAAGGAGGACGAGCCACTCTTCCCGCGAGGCGGCGGTAGCGTGCTGACGCCTCTCGAATACAAGCAGATCCAAGTCCAGGCAAAGAACGACGCTCTCTTCGACCAGCAAACAAAGAAGGCGCCGGAGAAAGACGACCGGCATGCGAAAAAGAAGACCAAGGGCAAGCGGAAGCACGACGATGTGGCTGGCGCTACTACAGAGAACGGCGTGAAGATCGAGAGCCTCAATTTCAAGGTGAGCGGCCAGATGTTTCGTACTTTATGCGGCTCGCGGCTCGGACTGGTAGCTGACTTTTTTTACTCTCTCTTTCAATCCACAGCGGCTTGTCAAAGGCTCTCTTGTTCTTGGACAGGTGCTCACAACGACGCCTTTTGAGGTTTCTGTGGCGCTGCCCAACAACCTCGTGGGCCATCTCCCCCTCACATCCATCTCCCAAATGCTCAACGACCGAATCGAAGCGGAGGCGGCCAAGGATGACAGCGACGCCGAAGACGCCGACGACCAAGGTGGCGACCAGGAGATGATTGACCTGAAGGCTCTTTTCTCTCCTGGCGAATACATCCGCGCTGCCGTGCTGTCCACCGAAGATGACTCGCCCGATACGAAGACCAAGAGGCGGATCGAGCTGTCTGTGCGGCCGGAGCTTGCCAACGTAGGCCTTACGGAGCAGGATGTTGTGCGGAACAGTACTCTCATGGCGGCCGTTGCTAGTGTTGAGGACCGTGGCTATGTCATGGATCTCGGCATTGCGGGATCGGACCTGCGTGGCTTCTTGGCCAAGAAAGAGGTCGACTCGTCGATCCCAGACGAGCGTTTGCAGCCGGGCGCCGTGCTCCTCTGTCTCGTCGCCAGCAAGACCGCAGATGGCAAGGTTGTGCAGCTCACCACCCAGAAAGCACAGTTAGGAAGCCTGAAAAACGTTGCCACGGGTGCCGTCACCATCAACACCTTCCTCCCAGGAACTGCCGTGGACGTCTTGCTCTCTGATGTCACTGGACGAGGCCTGGCCGGCAAGGTTCTTGGCCACCTCGATGCCACGGCCGACATGATCCACTCGGGGGCCGGCGCCAGCGACGCGGATCTCGAAGACACGTACAAGGTTGCCTCCAAGATCAAGGCACGTGTCATCTGCAACTTTCCCACCTCCGACTCACCCAAGATCGGCATCTCGCTTCTGCCGCACATCACGTCTCTCGAGCCAATGGCGACCAGCGGTGGCCAAGAACGTGAAAAGTCGCCGCTGGAGATTCTTCCGTTGTCGTCGACAGTTGAGCACTGCGTCGTGCGCAAGGTGGAACTGAATGTCGGCCTCTGGGTTGATGTCGGCGTCAAAGGCGTGCCCGGCTTCGTGCACATTTCCCGTGTCAAGGACGGCAAGATCGACGCCTTGTATGAGTCTTCTGGTCCATTCAAGGTTGGTTCTGTCCATCGTGGCCGCGTGGTGGGCTACAGTTCGATCGACGGAACTTTTTTTCTTTCGTTTGAGCAGCACGTTCTCGACCAGAAATACCTCCGTATCAACGATGTGCCAGTCGGCCAAGTCGTCTCGGGCACCATCCAGAGAGTGCTGATCTCGCCAGCCGGTATGTCGGGGCTGATTGTTGGCATCGACGATGGCATCACAGGTCTTGTTCCGGAGCTGCATTTTGCCGACGTGAAGCTACAGCACCCCGAGAAAAAGTTCCGCGAAGGCATGAAGGTCAAAGCGCGTGTGCTGTCTACGGACCCGAACAAGCATCAAATCCGCCTGACGCTGAAGAAGACACTCGTCAATTCCGATCTGCCTCCGGTCAAGTCGTTTGACGATCTTTCCAGCGGACTGCAATGCCTTGGCACGATTGTCAATATCATTGCTACAGGCGCTTTTGTGCAGTTCTATGGCGCCCTGCGCGGATTCCTACCCGTTGGGGAGATGAGCGAAGCCGCCATCAGCGACCCGGAGGAGCACTTCCGTCTGGGCCAGGTCGTGAGTGTCCGCGTTCACAAGTTCAACGCCGAGCTGAACAGACTCATCGTCACTTGCAAAGACCCGTCGGCCTTTGGTGTAGAGAAGAAGCTAGCGCTGCGGAGCCTCGAACCCGGCGTGCTCGTCTCCGCCAAGGTCACTGCCAAGAATGAAGATGGCCTTGAGGTCGAGATTGGCGATACTGGGCTGAAAGCCAGCCTGCCGGCTGGACATCTCAGTGATCGGTCGGCGGCGAAGAACGCGGCTGCATTGAAGCGCATACACGTCGGACAGGTCCTTCCCGAGGTTGTCGTCTTGGACAAGCACGACCGCCGCCGCGCCGTGACTGTCTCGCAAAAACCTAGTCTGGTTGCAGCCAGCAAGGAGGGCAAGCTCCTGACCCACATGGACAACGTACGTGTCGGCGACCTTTACAGCTGCTTTGTCCGAAACGTCACGCCGACGGCCGTCTTCGTCCAGTTTGCCGCCCACATTGTCGCCTTGCTGCCAAAGCAGCTAATGCCCGCCACCGTACAGAGCGAGCCTGATTTTGGGTTGCGCAAGTTCCAGAGTCTGGTCGTGACCATCGTCTCGGTCGAGAACGAAAGATTGGTGGTATCTCTCCGCTCGGCACAAAAGACAGCTGGCGACGACGAGGCAGCGTCGAAGCTCGTCAACCCTATCGACGACGCCCTTACAACAGTGGATGACTTGCGCGTCGGTGTCGTCACGAAAGCCAAGATCACCGGTGTCAAAGCCACGCAGCTCAATGTAACACTGGCCAGCAACGTTCAGGGCCGTGTCGACATGACCGAGATTTTTGACAGATGGGAGGACATTCCGGATCAGAAGAATCCCCTGCAGGACTTCAAGGACGGCCAGATTCTAGATGTCCGTGTCCTGGGTGTCCACGACGCTAGGAAGCGAGTGTATCTCCCCATCACGCAACGAAGCAGCCGTACCGTCTACGAGCTGTCCGCGAAGCCCAGCAACGTGCACGCCAGCACGGCGCCGACTGCCCTTGCCATGGACAAGATCGAGCCGCAGTCGTCGTGGATCGGGTTCGTCAACAATCGCAAGTCGAACTGCCTATGGGTCAGCCTCTCCCCCAATATTCGCGGCCGCTTATACGGCATGGAGGCGTCCAACGACCTGTCGCTGGTCAAGGACTTGACGGGGAATTTCCCGATTGGCACTGCCCTGCAGGTTCGTGTCCTGCGGGTTGACGCGGACCGAGGCCGCATCGATCTCACAGCGCGAACCGGGGACGCCAAGGACGAGCTCGATTGGAGCTCGATTGGCAAGAACATGGTGCTGCCGGCCAGGGTCATGCGGGTCGATGACCGGCAGGTTGTGGTCCAGCTTAGCAAGGCCGTCTCAGGCCCTATTCACCTAGTCGACCTTGTCGACGACTACGACCAGGCGGCGACGACGCCATACTTCAAAAACGATATCATCCGCGTGTCCGTGGTCTCCGTTGACCCGAGCAACAAGAAAGTTCGGTTTTCTACGCGCCCAACACGCATTCTCAACTCGTCTCTCAAAGTAGAAGACAAGGAAATCACCAGCGTGTCCGACGTCGAGTCGGGCAAGATTATCCGTGGCTTCGTGCGCAGTGTCTCGGACAAGGGACTGTTTGTTAACCTTGGCGGTGACGTGGTTGCATTTGTCCGTATCACCGATCTCTCGGACCAGTTTTTGAAAGACTGGAAGTCCCATTTTCAAATTGACCAGCTCGTCCGCGGCCGCGTTGTCTCGGTCAACAAGGAGCTCAAGCAGGTTCAGATGACGCTCAAGGCTTCGGTTGTCGACGACAACTATGTCCCGCTGTCAACGCTGTCGGACTTTGAGAAGGGCCAAGTTGTCACCGGCCGCGTGCGCAAGGTGGAGGAGTTTGGCGCGTTTATTGTCATTGACAACACGGCCAACGTCAGCGGCCTTTGCCATCGCAGTGAAATGGCGGACAAACCGGTTCGAGATGCCCGGAAGCTGTACAAAGAAGGCGACATCGTGAAGGCCAAGATCCTGGGCATCAACCAGGAGAACGGCCGAGTCAGTCTCGGACTCAAACCGGCATACTTTGACGACGGTGACAAGATGAGCCTGGATAGTGACGGTGATGGCGCGCCCCTCGATGCGGACGACTTGGACGATGTTGACAGCGACTCCGACGATGAGATGCAGGATGTTCCGGAGGGTCTCCTTATTACTGGAACGGACAACGACATTGGCATCATCGATGCTGATTCTGAAGACGACGACGACGGAGGCGGTGTGCTTCACAATACGGCCGGGGGCCTGTCGGCTGGTGGCTTTGATTGGTCCGGTGCCGATCTGGACAAGAACGGCGCCGATGGTTCGGTGTCGGATGGCTCGGAGGACGAAGGCGACGCTGTCGCTTCTGCGGCCTCCAAGGCCAAGGTCAAGGCCGCGAAGAAGAAGAAGGCCAGGAACGACGTCGACCGGACAGCCGAACTGGACATTAGCGGGCCGCAGACGGCAAGCGACTTTGAGCGACTGCTGCTCGGCCAGCCGGACTCGTCGGCGCTATGGATTGCCTACATGGCCTTCCAGTTGCAGGTCAGCGAGCTAGCCAAGGCACGTGTCATCGCCGAGCGCGCCATCAAGGCGATCAATGTGCGGGAGGAGACCGAGAGGCTGAACGTTTGGCTTGCGTATCTCAACCTAGAGGTTGCATACGGCACCAATGAGACGACGGAAGAGGTGTTCAAGCGCGCCCGGCAGTACAACGACCAGCAGGAAGTGTATGAGCGGACAGCCAGCATCTACATTCAATCCGGCAAGCTCGACGTAAGTGATGACGGTATATTTCACGCATTTTCCCCACAGATGCTAACTCTCTACAGAAAGCAAATGAGCTCTTCCAGACAATGACGAGAAAATTCGGGGCCCAGTCACCGCAAATCTGGATCAACTACGCGCATTTCCTGCACCACAGCATGCAGGATGCCGAGCGGGCGCGGGCCTTGCTGCCACGGGCAATGCAGATGCTGGACAAGCACGCACATATCAACCTGATGGCCCGCGTTGCTGCGCTCGAGTTCCGGTCGCCGGTGGGCAGCCAGGAGCGCGGGCGCACGGTGTTTGAGAGCCTGCTGGACAGGTCGCCCAAGAAGTTCGATCTGTGGGACCAGCTGCTGGATCTAGAGACGGCAGTTTTTGCGTCGGAAAAGACCAAGGGCAGCAAGGGCAAGGCGGACGCGTCCGTTGTGCGAGACGTCTTTGAGCGCGGCACTAAGGTAAAGGGCATCAAGCCGCGGCGGGCCAAGACGTGGTTCCAGCGGTGGGCCAAGTGGGAAGAGCAGAATGGCGACGCCAAGAGCCGAGAGAAGGTGTCGGCTCGGGCCAAGGAATGGGCCGCGGAGGCTGAGAGGAAGAAGGCGGCAGCCGATGCGGAAGAAGACAGCGAGTGAAGTGGGTTGTGGGAGCAAAGGGCGTCTGGCATAGTAAAAGTGATACGAATTTTCCTGCAATCTCTTTTTTTGGTGGTTCATTTGGCAGATACAGGAATGCATACGGAGTCTATGTCACCCACAGACCCGATCATGAGTGACAGCATGATGCAGGCGCAGAGAGACATCGACTACTTTTCGACACATGCCTCGCGACATGCATGCACAATTGCATGCACGGCAAATCATGTCCTGGGCGGCCACATTGCTTATGGCTACACCTGCACGGTCATCTCGAGCCCAGGGAGGCGGAGAGGCAGGAGACGAAGGGCAAGAGCTCACGGACGTTGCCAAAAAGTTGGACTCCGCCGGGGCAAAGTGGCCCAGCCAATCACGTGTCATACATTGCGACAGCAGCAATGCCCCACAGGCCCCTTGTTCCGGAGCAGCTTCGTGGTGTCTCAAGTCGCCAGATCGTCGAGTGCAGGATGTATATCAGGATTGGTATGGGGAGGACTCGTGGCAAGAGACAGCAGTGCTGGAAAGAGTTGACGAGTGAGAGAAGAAGCCACCTGGCTCTCTCTACGACAAAAACAATTGAGGAAAGAAGAATTCAAAGGCACAACAGCCATACAGAAAGAGATGAAGAGATAGGCTGTAAAGCTGACTGCAAAGCTGACTGCAAGTCCGACGACTCTCATGAATGTCTTCCCCATCGTCTGACAAGACCATCAGAACGCCGATGAGCAGGTTGATCTGCTCAGCCGACATGGAGTCAGACACATGGCAACACGAAGACAGCCAGCAGACGCAGGACACACGCCCCTCCCCTGTGTGATCTGCACGCATTGTCCTTCTTGTGGCTAAAAGAAAAACGGATGCAGAAGTCGAGTTGGAGGCAGGCTGCCAGGCTGCAAACTGCCCCGGCAAGCTCCTCCTCGCCGTCCATCCCGTCACTCGCCATCTTGAGGGGCACAACCAGAAAGGCACACTTCAAGGTACGGCTATTCCTCCAAGCACGGGCTTCACCAGCTGGAGCGTCTGTTCGGCATCTCCTGCTTCGGCTCGGCCTGGGGTCGTGGGCAGTTGAAGCGGACTGTCCTCTCGCCACCTTCATGCCTTTCTTCGTCGTCCTTTCGCCTGCGTCTACATTCTACGGGAAAGACAAGCCGAAGAGGCGAGCGGAAAGGCTAGCCGCATGCCGTGAACATGTTGGCGCTCGACCTGGCAGACTGGCGAACGCAAGACGAAGTATTTATCCGCGGGAGGCCAGACGAGATGGACGAGAGATGGCAGGACAAAGTAATGCCCTGCTTTCTTGCCTCCTGTTCATGGAGCAATCTACGCAAGGCTGTATACCCCTGCAAGTTGTTGAGAACCTCCCTGTAGAGAGCCTCAACAAGTGCCCGAGGCCACAAGAACATCCACAGTACGACACGACACGACACGACGAACAACGAACGACGAATTACGACGACACGCAGATTTTAGAAAAAGTTCAGACCATGCCTGGGATCCATATTTTGACCTCCCATCCGGGATCCGGCTGCACGACCGCTTCTCTCCACCCCTCAGCAGAGGCGATAGGCTTGACACACGAGACGGTATTTATCCATCCCTGGACCATGTGTGCCGATGCGTCTGTGCCCTTCGTCCCGCCATCCCTGTGCGGCTGCGAAACGCGCCTTGGCTGTAGCCGAACGACACCCACAACTCGCTGGACGCAGGCCGCCCCCCCCGTTCTCGAAACACCTAGCAGCCATGCATGGACGCAGGATGTTCGCATCATCGTCCGTCATGGCCATCGCCACCATCTTACCTCTCACCCCCCCGCTCTGGCGATGTGCGGCATGGATGGCACGCGCATTGTATCTGCTCGATCATCTCATAGACCACCATCTTGTCCCCTACTCGTCCTCGTCCTGCCTTTCCTCATGTCGGCTGTTTGACTAGATGAGACGCTGCGTTCTTGGTTCTTACCATGTGTCTGAGCTGGTTCTTACCATGTGTCTGAGCACGTACATCTCTCGTCTATATTAGACTACTTTAGGATACCGTGCCCTCCTCCCAGCTCATCCTATCTCCTTCCTTTCTTCTCCTTTACTTCTTCTCTCTTTCGTTTCCTCTCCTTGGCTTGAATACTTTCCGTTTTATATCGTTCTCCTCGCCTCTTCGTCTCGCCTCAATGCGCCACAGCTTGCTCTTCAGCTTTGTTGACGGCGGTTCTTCCATCGCGGATTAGAGACAGCATATAAGAACAGAATGCCTCTGACCTTGGACATCCCGACGGAGCCCACCAGTGGGCTCCAGGACTTTGGCATTGCCATCAACTTCTTCTTTCCTGCACTGGCTCTCGTCGTCGTCGCGGTGCGACTGGCCGGCAGACTGGCCTTGCGGCAGTTTGGCCTCGGTAAGCTGACGCTGTCCCAACCTCGGAGAGAACAACCGCTGGAGAGAGAGAGACTGACGAACAGACGACTGGTGCATAGGGGCCGCCATGCTTCTGTCTGTGGCACAGACAGCCGTGAGCTATATCTGTAAGTGAAAGGCAACATGTCGAGATGACCAACGTGCTCGCTAACAGACGGCCGCAGTCATAAAAACGAACTATGTCGGCATCCATTTCAAGCTGATTCCGCCCCACGACCCAACAAACGGGCTCTTCTGGTCGTTCATCGTCGAGTTTCTGTACAACCCGATCCTGACGCTGTCCAAGCTGTCGCTGCTGGTCTTCCTCTTCCGCCTCTTCGGCCAGAAGCCCGGCACCCGCACCTTTATCATTGGCCTCGCCGCCGTCAACATTCTGCACATGGTCGCTCTGCTGGTGGCGCTCATGTTCCAGTGCATGCCCCTGGCCTTCAACTGGGACACGTCCATCAAGGGCGGCCACTGCGTGGACCAGCGCTGGCTGATCATCTCGACGGCCGCCTTTAGCATCGTGACGGACATCCTGGAGCTCGCGTTGCCGCTGTACATCTTTTCCGACCTGAAGATCCGCAGACGCACCAAGATCGGCCTGATCTTTATCTTTCTTCTTGGGACTCTGTAAGTTCTCCTGCAAGCCGTGCCGGGTTCCCACCTACCTACTGACAGCTCAGCGCCACCATCGCCTCCATCGTTCGCATGGTCATCTTCGCCCGCACCCTTTTCGGCTTGGATACGTCGGATGACCCGACCTTCAACATTGGTTTTGTCGTCTCCGGCATCGAGACCAGCCTTGCCATCATCACTGTCTCGGTCCCGGCCCTGCGGCCCTTCTTGAGAACACGTGACCGTGGCGGCTGGCTGCCGAGATTTGGGCGGGCGCCGACGGAGACAGAGATGGCCCGGAATACGGCCTACATGTCGCGCGCGTCCACGTCGACGACCACGGTCAAGAAGCCAACAACACTGACGGGCAAGTGGCTGCGGGGCGGAGGCGGCAAACCGCCGGCGGCCCTACGGGACTTGCGCATCCGCACCGAGCGCACAGAGCGCGAACTGCGCAGCCAGAGCCCGGCGAGTGGCGAAGAAGAGGCCATGACAAGCAACGGCATCATGCGTGTCAGCGACATCCAGCGCGAGATCGACGGGCTGGCGCGGGAGCTGACGGCCGTGTCGGGCACCAACAAGAGCTTCCTGGACACGGATCCGGCCGAGCAGCCACCAAGCCGGCGGCGGTTCGCGGACCAGTTCTACGAAGACGGTACCGCCGACCTGGAGCTGGAGTACCGGGCAGAGCGCGACTTTAACGAGGAGCGGCTGTCTCGGTACGGCGAGCGGCGCTTCGGCGTGGTGACGCCCAAGAGCGTGCCGCCGCACTGGCCGGGCAAAGACGGACGAGACAGAGACGAGGATGGGCGGCAAGCATTCTAGTAAGAGTGATCCCCCCTCCACGCTCGGTTCTTTCTTCTTCTCCTTCTCCTTCTCAGTGCCATGCTTCTGTATTCTGTAACCATCACGCCCTTTCATGACGGCAAATCAACGGCACCACCGGCGGCACTATTGTCTGGAACGGCACTCGGCAGTGGCATCTGCCCGGCATCGAAATAATCATTTATTGGAGCACTCAGCACGGATTGGGGCGTTTGTGCTCCTTGGTTTCTTTTTCTTTTCGCTTCTTTTCGCTCTTTCTTCGTTTTTTCGCTATTTTTTCGCTTCTCTTTCTTCGCTTCTTTTACTATGTAAGATGTCAGAGGAGGCCACCGTGTCGAGTACGATAGTTTCTATGCTGAGTAGACATCAATGACTTGATACCCATCTAGCCTTGGCAGTGTCTAGTAGTTTGAGGCCAACAACAAGCCGTTGTTTGGCGGGCAGCTTCTGGACGTCACAAGGCCACTTAGTGATGTTGGGACGTTTTCGGAAAGCTCAGCAGCGCTTCAAAAATGTTAGCTCTGGACGACCAATTGCTGTCGATGCGTGTTGTGAGACATCAACTGAATTAATCCTGCCATCTTCCGTCTTTCCGGGCCAGTCAGGAGTCGTGGATAAGAGGGCAGAAATTGAATGACTCGTGTCGCGTGGGGAAAGCGAGAAGCTTTTCTCCTGAAGGTTGCCTGCCGGCGTACTGAGGCAGTCTGTTAAATGCTGAGTCGTCCTGGGCCCTTTAACAGGGTTATGGCACAATATGGATCGTAGTAATTCAGTCGCGGCCTGTTATCTTGGGTCGGGATCGTGATGTACGACGCCTAAAGCTTCAACTTTGTGCCTTATTAACATCATCTGCACAGGGCACTCTGCACAAGTGCCTGCCCCTAATGCCCCAGAGCCCTAAGCAGACGGCAAGACCGGACACGGCGCATGACACCTGACGTCCACTTGTCTTAGCCTGTCCTTCGGCGGCTGCCGGTATGATAAGGGCAATGCCCCCCGCGCCTGCCACATCCCACAGCGCCCCAGGACCTGTTTTGACCCAACCGGCGGTGTGAGTGAGTAAGGGTCATGATAAAAAGGCCATCTGCTCTTCAGGTATCTCTTGCAACTTTTGTCTAATTCACGAAAACAGTGCTGATTTCCGTCCGCAAAACAACCAGACCCCGATCCCGTCCTCTCTGTTTGACACGGCCAAATCCCGACGCCAAGACGACAACGGATCAGGAAACGACTTCAAACTTCCCCACAGCTTCAAAAACAAATCACCGCAAAGCGCCCCATCTCTGCAGCTAATCGCAGTGCGCCCATTTTGCAGCAGCGCCACTTCGCGCACTTCTTGCGCGTCTCCCGCCTTCCTATTACGTACATTTACGTATTTCGGGGCTCCTTTGCCGGTTCAGCGTCCGGCCCCTGCAGGCCGCCCGTTGTCGTGTGCCCAACGACGTCAGCCCCCAATCCTGCCCGCTGCAGTGGTCCCACAGCGCTGGGATCCCTGCCACAGGGTCCCATTGCGCCGGCTCAAGTGGAATGTAATTCTGCCGCGGATCTCGTCCGGCGGCACCTCCGATCTGGCTTCGAGCCTTCTTCCTTTCTCTTTCGCCTTTCGCCTTTCTCCTTTCCTCTCTCCTCTCCCCCCTTCTCTCTTCCGGCTTCCGCAACGATGATGTCCCCCCGTGCGTTTCTGGTTTCCCGCCAGGCACCCTTCACATGTTCACCACCGTCTTCTCCCCCGTCACGTCCGGAACCACTGTCGTCTGCATCCCCCTCCTACGCATATCCGCCGCGAAAACGGAAGGATGACTATACCGCCTGGGACACGCTTTCGCCATACACCCCCGAATCGCCACGCCCAGTTGCCGTTTCCCCAAACCCCATGACCGCCCCTCCCTCGCCCGCTCCATCATCAGGGACTGCCTCCATTGCCGACATGTCCTCACCACCAGCCGTGGCAGCATCGACGCGACCACCAAGCCGGCCGCAGACTGCCTCGTCTGCATTCGACTCCGACCACTGCCCGCCGACACCGACGAGTCCTGTCCAGATTCCTGTCAAGGCCTCAGGGCAAGAGACTGCCCACGCGCGCAAGCCGAAACACCGCCACCACCAAACCGACAACTGGCGCAGCTCTCGCCATGGCCTGGCAGATGGAGTGCCACGACGACTGTCGCACCTCCGTAGTCCAGAGTCCATTCCACCCTCCGTCGCCATGCTCCTGGCCGTCACCAGCATCCCCCCGCCGTCAACCTCACCAGCGCGAAACCTTCACCAGCGTCGCACCTTGAGCGGTGAGCGACTCGCCGGGAAACGCATGACAGTCAACTCCATCATCGAGCGCGCCCAGGAAGTCGAGCAGGAGTTCAGTCTGTCTCTCAGCAAGAGTCCACTGGACGTTCTCTTGACACCGCCCGAGGACTTGGGAGACGACGAGGTCGACGTTGAGTCCATGACCGACAGCACCCTAGGCACCGCCCTGTCGACACGCACCGTGTCACTCGAATCCATGCCCTCACTGTCCGACTCGTTTGTCACCGGCACCGTCTCGTCCTGTGACTCGCCCGCCACGCCCAACCGCGGAGCCGCCTATCGCAAGGCGCGCCCGACACGTCGTTCGCTGACGCCTGTCTCTTCTCCCCCTGGCGTGCTCGAGGGCGACCCCCTGTCGGCCTCTAGCCTGGGCGCAGGCAGCAGCAGCGACAGCGACGGCGACGGCGGTGTGGATGTCGATGTCGACAGCCTGGACTTTCGTGTTTTTCAGCCGTCGCCGGACCCTCTGGCAAGGACAAACGAGGCCCGTTTCCCGCTGCAGCCGCTCAAGTCGGCCTTCAAATCAAACCTGACCGCGTCTCTCCGCGCCCTGCGCAATGCTGCGCGTTCCCTCCAGACCCTGAACCTGACCTCCATCCCACCCGAAGACTTCCTCACGCGCTCGCTACTCACCATCGACCCCCGCATTCCTTATACCGACGAGCGGCGGCCGCCTCCGTTGGAAGAGGAGCCGAGCGCTGCACTCCGTCGCTACTTGAATCCCACGACCGGTGCGCGCATCGACCCCCGCCACTCCGCTGCGCAGCTGTTGTCGCCAACAAATATGACATCGTCGGCATCCGCTGCGGTCCCGTCGTCTCTGCCATATGCCGCCTCGCCGTTGTCTCAATCTCCACTCGGCACAGCACCAGGGTCTGCTTCGCCGTCGCGCTCCACCTTCACTGCATCTATCCAGATGCAGACATATCGAGTGCGCCGTACCAGCAAGGGCTCGACCCTGCCCTACTACCCTCGCTCGCCGCCCCACAGCGGCACGTCCGGAGTCTCTGCCGTTGGCTCGACGCCCGGTCGGCCGTCGTCTCAGATGCTGGAGAGCCGTGCGTTCCCTGGCCCGCGGCAGCGCGAGTTGCGCGAGAACTCGGACTTTATTCGCATCGCCGTCATGGAGATGGCCATGCGCCGCGTCGGCAAGCTGGACGACCGCAAGCCAGGCCGAGCTCGGCTCGCGCTGCCTCCGAGAAAGATGGCCTCCAAGCCCTATGCCATCGGCGCAGACGGCGTTCCCGACCGGTGGACGAGCATGATCGTCTCAAGCGGCGCGGCGTAACGAGTCATACGAGCCATCCCTCCTCCCCCACTCTCTTGTCTTCTGCCTGCACATGTTCCGAATTCGCCCCCGCACATTGCTGTCACATCACGCCTTCACGTTTGCATCGGTACTTGGCGTTTATCCGTCCCGCATTTTTCTGCTTGCGTTCAGCGGCATCACTTGATCTTTTGTATTTCTACGGTCTTAAAATGCATCGGGTTGGCATAGGTATGATCCATGGGATACGAATACCATTGGGCCTTTTTAGAATTTGTTCACAGTACTCAAGATAATATTATCCTGAATTTTCTGTATCTTAAATGAGGCGACACGCCCTTTCGTGACAACTAGTAATCGAGTAACGAAAACAAATCACTTGTCAGGGCGTGACTCAATATTTAATGACGGGCCTTGAAAGCGGGTAGGAAAAGGGGCGAAAATAGGAGACCGGCGGTTTGCGATAGTCAATAGGGGAGTGGGAGGGGGCAGAAATAGACCGATCACGGAGGAGGCGAGAATGTCGGCCATAAAATAGTACAGAAGGTGAGACGAAACGAAATAAGGTAAGTGCCTAGGTACCGACAGCGATATTTTGCGCAAAAGAGAAAAAGCTCTTTGCATCTATACAGAACTGGCATGACTATGCTGACAAGAGGACACCGCCTCGCCCCCATCTATATTCCCCAGACGCCCAACAAGTTCTTCCGTGGAATACTCAGAAAAAAATCGCTCCAATCCCTGCTGCTCCAGATCCTTTCCGTTTTCCGCTGCCCTTTTTTTCGCTTTCCGCTTTCCGGTGCTCTGCGACCGTCCTGTTGGAGATGTCCCATCCGTACGACCCTGGTCTTTGCCCGCATCTTGCACCGCTCGTCAACCGCCCTCCCCCAACGCTAGCATGCTCCCCTGCGACGGAATCAAGACGTTCTGGTCCGTTGCCCACGCTTGGTCGGCTTCGGCACGTCTGTATCGGCATCGTCCGCATCGTCGCCGTCGTCGGAGTCGCTGTTCAATGTATTCCCGGCATCCCGGACAGGCTCCGCGGCCATTCGTGTATGCCGCGGACGCACCGGCGTCCTGTCGCCCCCGTCTCTGCTGAAAAATGGCGAGCCTCCGTCTGGCCCACCACCGCTGTCAACATTGTGCTGCCTGCCGCCGAAGCTGCCGTGACTGCTATGCACACCATCTCGCCGTGACAAGCCAAAGCCCGAGCCAGGGCCAGAGCCAGAGCCAGGGCCAGGGCCAGAGCCAGAGCCAGGGCCAGGGCCAGGGCCAGGGCCGGCTGCAATGCTCGATGCCAAGCTGCTGCTGCTGGAATCGCGGTCTTTGACGCGTGATGCCAGCGCACTCAGCCGGCTGCGCACCCCGCCGAACGCCGACCTGCGTTTGTCGCCCGACTCGCTACCAAAAAAGCTCTTGGCGCTGCTGCGGCTGATTGGCCGCAGGTAGTCGCTGTTGCTGCCTCGACTGGGGGGGAGCGACGGCGACGACGGCGCGCCTTCACCCGCTTCCTGCAGCGGCGTGGGCGGCGTCATCATCAGCATCTTGGGCATCGGCATCGGCCGCGCACTCGTGTTGATGGCGATCGCGTTGTTCTTGCTGCGGTTGCTGTTGCTATTGCTGTTGCTGTTAATCCCAGCGTAGCTGCTGTCGACGTTGGCGTTGCTGCTGCTGTGGATGCTGCTGTGGTAGGATCGGCTGGACGACGCTATACTGGAGCTCCGGCTCACGGAGCGCTCCAAGGCGATCGACGTCTGCGATCCGCGTAGAGACCGTGGCGGCGACCGCGAAAAGTCAACGGGCGACGTGCCGAAAATCGAGGACGAGTCATCGCTGTTGTCTCGCGAATCGTGCAGCGCCGGCGTCGATAACAGCACCGAGTTTGTCGTCATCTCGCGCAGCTTTGACTGTGGCGCCGCCGTGTGCGGCCGGTGTTTGCTCAGCTTGTTGCCAATGATGGCGCCCGTGTGCGAGATCAGCGCCTTGATCACTTGGCTCTTGAGCGCCAGCGCCAGGTCCAGGTTCGACCACGTCTTGTTGCGGTACTCGATCGTCGGCAGCCTGAACACAAAGTCATGCACGTCCTCGATGTTGCGCTCGCCTTTGCCTTTGTAGCTCAGGCACAGCACGACCGATGGCAGCCGGATGTACGCAAAGGTCATGTAGCTGCTTGCTCGCGTAATCATCTCCGTCAGGTCGTCCGACGGCCTGCTATTGTGCCGCTCTTCTGCATTCTTGCTGCGCAGCGCAAACCGGCTGCTCCGCTTTGATTCAGTGGTGATGGACGACATGCCCGTAGACGACCGCCCAACCCCGATACGCAGCCCGCCGCCGCTCTGCAGCGAGTCATGCGATGGCTTCTTGGCCAGAGTCTTCCCAGCCAGCGTGCTGTTTTGCCGGAAGAATCGGAACGAATGCCCATCTGTAGAGTGGATGCGCAGTGACCTGTGCTTCTCGCCGTTTGCCCGTTCCGTCTGGTTCGACGTGAGCGTTGGCTGCAGACGGAGCGCGAGCGAGCCTGCGCGGGTGTCAAAGTTGGTCGACGACGTGTCGCGCTCGCGCTCCGAGGCCATCGAGCCCGGACGGTGACGCATGCTGCTATTGATGCTGGAAGCGCCATCCTCGTCCTCTGTCTCTTCGCCGCCAGACGGCGCAGTCTGCTTCAAGAGGAACGGCGAGTCGATGTTGCCCCCGCTAGCGCTGCTCGCAGCTGCACCGTTGCCCGCTTTCTGACCTTCCGTGCCGGGAAAGATGTATTCAAAGAGCCTCTTGCCAACCTCGTGCTCGAGCTGGATCTTCATCGGGAAGAGCGTCACCTCGAAATGGTCCATCACCGTGATTCCAGCAATCGCCTCCAACATGTACCAGTACACCCGTAGCATGGGCTCCGAGCTCATGTCAAGCGGACCGCGTTCATCAATGTACGGCGCAATCATCTCTGGGTAGATTGCGTCGGGCAGCAGGTTGAAGCCCAGGATCTTGCCCACCTGGACCAGGTTGATGTGCGACCCGTCTGCGTTGTCTGTCCGTCCGTATTCAACGTCCTTCAGTTGGAGCTGCACGAGCGGCTCGTTGCTGTCACGAAGGAGTCGCCAGACAATTTCTCGCGCGGAGATGCTCCACTTCAGCAGTGCATTGCTCTGCGACGCATCGTTGCGGCTCTGCGACGTGGTGATGGCCTTCATAATAAAAGAGAGCTCATCTTCACACGCCGAGAGATCACGCTCTAGCAGCAAACGTTCCTCCCAGCCTCGCTTGTCGAGCGTGTTGGAGTGGATTTGGAAGTGCGTCTTGATGTCTTCCAGCTGCCGCACACGCTCTTGCAGTCGAATCACCATCTCCGGTGCACCTCGTAGGTCGCTGAAGTCGTAGGCCAGCATGATCTTCTCAAGCCGTTCGTTCCGTGTCTTTTCCAGTGGCTCGCTGTACATGAGAAGATCCAGTACAATGACGTAGATCGCGTAGTACTGTGACGAGTTACACACCGCGCGGGCTTGCGGGAACTCGACCCACAGATTGTCCATGCGGCTCTCAAGATTATCGGCCGACGTAGCTCCGACACCCTCCTTGCCAGTGTTGACGCCTTCCGTGTATTTCAAGCGAAGCGTGTTGTATTTGTCGTAGCGCAGCATGGCCGACGTCTTCTCCACGACGCGCTTGAAGCCGAATGGGTCGGTCTGGAAGTCGAACATAGCCTCCATCGGCACCCACGGCGGCCAGCTAGTACCGCTGGGTGAGCCATAGCTGGTGCCCGAGTACGTCGACAGGATCCTCGTCGAAAACCACTTGCGGTGCGTCACAAAGAACTGTGTGCTGTCCATGCCCACAAGGAAGCGACGTTGCACCAGCCCGCTGACGTTGTCCGACAACCTGTCCTTGTCCATCACTTCCACGACCTTGAGCTCCATGCCCTTGGCCGTCACGAGGACCACATGCTTCTTGTTCTTGTCACTCTGGAGCTGAATCTGAGGGGCAATCAGGTGGACGTGGTAGCTGCATTGAGGCGTGAACTCGGCGGCAATGCCGCCGGACAGGTCCCCCATTCCCGCGCTGTAGATGGTGCTCTCTTTCTTGCCCTTTTCGTCCTTGCTGCCGAGATTTTCCGTGCTGACAAACTTCCGACCGTCTTGGAGAATTTTGCGGATTCTATCCTCAATATCGATCGTCGCCGATCGGTCGCCGCCATTCGCGCCTTCGGAGGTCGTTGAGGCTGTTGACGGCCCCCCGGTGGTACCGGCTAATACGGAGGCCGAGTCCCTCGCTGGAGCGGCAGCTGCTCCTGCCTTGAGCTTCACTTGCTCCTCGACGATGTCGATAATGAACTTGACTGCTGGCCGAGACAGGTAGTAGATAAAGCCTCGCCGCTGGCTGACCTGGTGGATGTAGCGCAGGATGATGTTTCGGAGCATGTTGTTCCACTTCAACTTCATGTTGTGTACAACGAAGCGATTCGTGAATTCGCTGGCAAACTCAGCACCCGAATCGCTCGCACCCTTGCTAGTAAAACCATCCTCTGCACCGTCAAAGTTGGCTGGGGGTACACTGGGCTTCCCTTCTGCATCGTGACGGCCCTTGGGCCGTTGGCTTCTGGACTCTCTGCTGCCTGCCGAGGCGTCCGGGTTATTCTTTGTTGTACCCTTGGCAGCTGCTACTATTGCAGCAGCTTCTTCGGCCAGCTTGTGAAGGGAGCTCTCTAAGAATGCTTTCTTCTCCTGCAGCACATTGGCTTGCTTTGAAAGAATCTCAATCTCGCCGGCGACGGCCGCCTTGTTTTCGCCGTTGATTCGCAGGGCGGCCTTATTGATGTCGCGCACGTGGTTCTCGATCTGCTCTTCAAGCTGCTGCAGGCGCCCGCGGATAAGCTGCATCTGCACGGTGCGGGGGTCGTCATCGGGTGTCATAATGCACAAATGTGTGGGCTCGTGGCCAAACGGACTTGTCCGGTCGGGGTCACCGGAGATGACGCCGCCAATATCAGTCTGCCGAAAGTACGTAATGCGCGGCGCATATGCAAGTGGCAGGATCTTGGTGTCTGGGTTGGGATCTGTGGGTAGGATCCAGTCCAGCTCAACAAAATCGTCCATGTCTATCCAGCTAAAGTCGTCATCGGGTATAGTGAAGCGCGGATTGTCGGCAGCTTCTTCCTCGTTGTAGCGTGCCATCCTGTTCTGGATGCTCTCGGCCGTCGTGCCCCAGATGCTTGCTGAGATAGCTCGGATGTCAGCTGCTGCAAGGTCTAATTGGGTGGCGTGGATCTTCATGCCCGTTGTGCGGCTCTGCGTCTTGCGACCCTTGTCTCGCGTGTTGAATTCCTCTCGTCTCTGATGCAGATCGAGCATAAAGCTGTCGAAGCGGACCTTGATTCCAGTTGCCGATACAGAGCTTGTCGGCGTGTTGCTTTCCGAATGCTCCTCATTGTCTTTGTGCTTGTAGATGTGACTAAGGAACAAGGGTGCCAAGAGAAGGTTGTACTTGATCGTGGCAAGGTGTCTTCCAAACTTTTTACTGTTCTTCTCGCAGCCGGGCCACAGCTTTCCCTGTCGGATGGGTAGGGACATGGGTCCGCTGAACAGCGACCACCAGGAGAAAAAGTGTGTGAAGAAACGAGGTGAAAGATGAACGGTGTTGTAGCTTCGGGAAGCTTCAGAGTTTGAAACCGTCCACTCGCGGTCGACCGGCGCCCGGACGGCAATGGACATGTGAATGTGCTGGCTCCGGAAGCCTCGGAAAGCGTCGTAAGGAAGGCCGTCACGCGGCCGAGCATACTGCGGCGACTTGAGGAAAATGCTATAGTGCGGAGCAAAATCAAAGTTGCGGAGGCCGTCGTGGATGGACCGCTCAAATACTAGGCCTGCAAGCCACTGGACCTTGCCCGACAGCTTCATGACGACCTTTTTGAACGTCGCCCCGGACTTCCATGAGTCGTCGACCACGATGCTGTCGTCGTCGGCGCCTTGCCGCGCCACCTGACGGGCGTGGTGGCTGTAGTCGGGAACGGCAAGGATATACTCGGAGCTATCGACGGTCATGAACTGTTTTGGATCGTCATCGACGTGAATATTCCAGCGGACGTTGTTACGCCAGCACATGAGAAATCCAGCGCCGTTTCCGGTAACCTGGTATGGGTCGCGCGTGCCCTTGAGCGCCAGATGAACATTGCCATCTTGCTTCCAGGCAACACGAACACGAGAATGGAAACTGAGGCGAATCTTGTCCCAAAAGCCAACAGTCTCGGAAGGATCCAGTTGTGGCTTCGTAAACGACTCGACGACCATCATCATGTCTTGGATGGCTGGCTGATACGACGGGCCCCATGTGATCTTCGTCGGCAGAGAGGTGTTTATGTCGATCGTCATGTCGGAGTACGTCTTCACCTGGCTGGTGGTGCGCAACACGTCGATGGCAAAATTCCCTTTCTTGGACGCGCCAGGCTCTGTGCACTTTGGCGGCAGCACATCGACCTTCACATGGCGAACCGACTCCGGTCCCTGAAATTCCTCTGCAATGACAAAGTCGGTAGACAGGGAGAGTGCGTGAAGCCTCGACGGCTGGTTGGATGCGAGGCAAGGAACGTGAAGCAGGGGTAGGGGATAGTCGCGTAGCGAGACTTTTGCCTCGCCCATCCGGATCTGCACGTTCACAGGGATAAGAAGCGTGTACAACATGTCCTTAGGTATGCCTTTGCCGACCTTGTGCAAGAAGTCGGGCAGCTCTTTCATGGGAAAGCTTGGCTTGTCAATAATCAGATGTAGGTCGTCGATGATTGCCGTCATCAGGGCAGGTCGGTCGGGGACGCCGAGGATATGTTCGCTGTCGTAGGCATTGTCTGCAGACGTATGGGCACCCCAGTACATGCTGCGGATCCCTTTCATGCCTTTCCGTGCCGTCGAGTACGATCGATCGATGCGGTTCTTCCAGCTGCGCGAGTTGTGCAGGTTGAGCCTGTGCCTTGCATCGGTGATCGTGACGTGGGCATTACCCGTCATGCCCAGGGAGCAGCCTTCGGGGTCGTACCGGGGTGCTCTGCCGACACCGTAGGAACCAGCTGAAGCCCGCGAATGCGGCGATCTGTCTTCGCTCAGACTTCGTGTCGCGGCTGCAGAGAAAGCGGGCTGAGATGCGCGCCCACGCGGAGCGGCTGAACGTGCTCTAAACTTGCTGGTCTCTCTGCGAGCCTCATCCTCCTGTATCTTCTTGACCTTGACACGGAACGCTTCTTCTCGCGCAAGACGTTGCATCTGCTCAACACGGCCGGCACGGTAGATCATGCCAAGCTTCCATTCGAATGCGCCATCCTCGAGCTCAAAGGCAAGCGTGCGGCAGCGAAGGGAAACCCGTGGCACGTACTTGGGGCCTTCTGGTGCCTTACCCAAGATGTACTCGTCTGTGCCTGTCTTGAAGCGGTGGTGCAATTGCAGAACCGATTTGAAGGTGTTTACTATGTTGTCGAAGATCTTGTACACAATCAGCTCGTGCGGTACTGCAACGCGAATAACGTCTGTAGTAAGCTCGAACGTTCTTTGCGTTTCGAAGCCATTTGTCGGTAGCTTCTGGCGGGTCTCCTTGAAGTCTAGCCGACCATTCTTGAGACTGAGAACCCGTGCCCATATCTTGTGCATCCGCGGTGCTTCAGCATGCAGCCGGAGCAGTTTCCAGTGCAAGAAAGGCGGTGACCAGCGGTGGCGGCCCGTCGCTAGGCCATGGATTTGGACCATCAGGGGAGGATCGGTCGGCAGATCGGCCTTGACTTGTATGAGCGTGACTTTGACATCCACTGCGACAAGTTCCCGTGGTGGGCCACCAGAAGGGTTCGTCAGTTGGACACCTGAAAAAAATGAAGATGGCGCCTCTGGACCTTGTCCGTCTTTGACATCAGGCGCAGACACCTCTGCAACGCCATGCCGCTTGGGAGGAATGTCTCGGCCCTGGTGGGAAAATGCTTGCTTCAGCACCATGGCGGCAACGCCGATAGAGTAGTGCCGTTCTAAAGAGTATTGAACAAGCAGCGTGCGCACGTGCGAGTGAATGTGGAAGATAGGGCCCTGGTTGTCACTCAGCGTTGAGAACGCTATCTCGAAACGCGGCACATTGACAAAAGGATCCATCTCCCACTTGTCCGATGATTCGACAATGCAAGCCTCCAGGCCACGACCATGTATTGCAATGCGGCGCCCATCGCCGTTGTGGCGGTGCTTTTTTCTAGTAGTAGCGGGGATCGATGCCAGGAGGTCGGTGTCCGGTTGGAGGATGGCACGGCTCGTCGTCCTCCGGCGGCCGGGTCGGCGTTGGTAGCCGTCACGTTTGTGGGCCCGGTATTCGAGAGTCCAGGTTTCTAATTGAACAGCCACACCTCTTGAGTCGTCCGACACACTTTTGTCGACACCAGCAACTTCCATGCTGAAGTCATGTGCTTGCATCTGGAAGTGGAGAAGCCACGCCGGCATGGTACGCAAAAAGTTGGTATTTTGCCTAGGCTCAGACCGAAGCGTGGGCCTCTTGTCGGGAACGACGTTGGGCCGGAGTTGGCGGACAATCTGATGCAGACCGTCGATGATTTCCGGGCGGACCAGCTTGACAGAGAAGGTCTGCAGGTTTCCACTAGCAACGACGTGGACATCGGGGGAAGCGTTCAGCTGGGTCTTGAGATCGAACGTCTCAGTCTGCAACAGGTCAAAGCGGGTCCCGTCTGACGTCTGATAGAAGAGATTGTGCGTTTGCAGACGCATCGACGAGGCGAGCGAGTAGTGGAGATCTTGAACGGCGTGGTGGAAAGACTCAATATCGAGAGAAATGGAGGAGATGGAGGAGATGATAAGATCAAAGTCGTCCGGGTCAGCGGTGGGGCTCACGGGCGGTAGGGCAATGCGGACGACGGGTTCATGCAAGGAAAGCTTGATGTTTGCCTTTGGAAGGAGTCGCGAGATGAGGAGATGGCGGTGCTTCTTGGACGGCGGTTGTCGGAAGGACCTTGCTGGCTTCTTGGGGCGGGACAATATGGCCAGCAGAAGCGGCAGGTGGCGGGGATTAAGGTCAGCGGACGGCGAAGTGACAACAGAATTGGCAAAGAGGATGTTTGCGTTTTTCTCTTCGGCGCTGATGTCCTTGGTTATCTCCACCGACTTGGACGGCAGGGTTGTCTTGACGGTTGTGGTGGCCATCGGTATGTACATGAGGCGCTGTGGTTTGCTGTGTCCGTCGTCGATGCCGAGAGATATTGACAGAGCGGCGGCCAAGGCTTCGTGGGCAATGTCCTTGGATGAGAAGTACATGCGGTGGGCGGGAGACTTTGGGTCGAGGCGGTGCAGGTCGATGCCCACCTCCTTCATGGACAGGTTCATGAGAAGCACTGGGGAGCCCGTTGCATGCACAGGTTGGACCTCCTTGGCAATTCCCAGAAAGCTGACGGCAAATTGAACCTCTTTGATGCCACGGAGGATAGAGCTGACAAACTCCTTGGAGTCTGCAACAGTTTGCATGAGCTCGTCGTCCTCGGGGAGCTCCTGGCTGGTGGCTTGGTCGGGCACGGCCTTGCTTGATGGCAGTGGCTCTGACTGCGGCTCAGATTGCAGCTCCTCGTACAGATCGTCCTCGAGAACGGGTGCCATGGTGCCCGGGACTTCTCCCCTAGGCGATGGAGAGGAGAAGGCGCCCGCAGAAACGGCTTTTTGCCGCTGGTGGTAAAGGCCTGCACAGTAGAGCAGGTCATCGTAGGGAATGTGGACACGACCCAGTTTCAGGGCAATGGCGGCATCACGGAGGCCGTCCAAGGCCTCATAGAGGAAGCCGTGGATATTGAGGGTCGCATTGTCGACAATCTCCAAAGAGTCGCGGCCCTCCGGTGTAAAAAGAGCGCTGTGCAGGGTCATGATCCATTCGGCCTGACGCTTCTCTTGGGGAGCATCGTGGTCGCCTTGGAAGAGAAAGCGGTCGCGGTCAACCATCTTGCGGCGGGTGTCGACGGCGATGGAGAAGCTGCCAAATTGGACATTACCAACGCCGACCACGTTGACGGCCGAGTTCGTGGCCACTACGTCGACATTGCGCAGCCAGTGGACGTTGCGGTGGAGGCGCTTGATACGTTCCTTGAGCTTGTTGAGCTGGCGCCAGGTCTTGCTGCGCTCATCGTCGGACAAGGACTTGCGGCGTCGGTGCGCATGGTGGCCCGCGGACGATGCCGCTGTCGCGCCGGAGTGCTTCTCGTCGTCCGTCACCCTAGTTGTCCCGCCCTCGTCATCAGATGATGGCCCATTGGCACTGTCCGTGTTCTTGTCATCGATCGGACCATCACTGGCAGCGGCAACGGCCTCGCCAGCAGACGGCGCACCGTCGATCTCGCTCGTGTCGACCGTGACGACGAGCTCGCTAACCACAATGCTGAGCCAGGTGGGCTGGGCAAAGGTTGGGCGGTGGATGTTGAGGCCGAGGCCACGGATCTCGATCTTAAGTCCATCCCGCGGGACATAGGCCAGACGTCGCAGAGAGAAATAGCCGATGCGCTGGATAGAGAGGCCGGTGACAATGCGGATGACGGCAAAGAGGACGAAGGAGGAGAGGTAGAGGAGGACTACGATGCCAAGGATGAAGGTGGGACTGAAGAGCGCCATCACGAACGGTCGGCGCGTGGGGGGTGCGAGCGGGTGTCTATCGGGGGGAGGTCAGCTACAGCAGCGCAAATAAGGAGCTTGTCTGGAGGCCATACCGGAAGGTAAGTCAGGCCGTGTCATGGCGTTCTCTGGATGTTGCTCTGTTCCGGGGACGCAGGTCGTCGGAGTGCGCGGGGTTGCACGAGAGTGTTGTCGAGGCGCATCCAATGGAATGTTGCGGGACTGGCGCAGAAGCAGACGAGAACGGAAAATGAGAAGAAAAGTACCATGAGGTCGAGGAGTTGCTGTAAAGGCCGTTATGCGAAGGCTGACGGGACAGCCGGAACCAGAAGCTCAGTGGAGCTACCCGCTAGAATTACGCCAAGATCGCTTAGTCAATACACATTCCCACGTTGCCGTTCACGACAAGAATGAAAGGAATTTCTTTTACTACAGTCTCATATACTCCGTACGTGTACCATGGACTATCATGCAGCCGTTACTCTGTGCCATCTCGCCTCTCCCCTGCTTCTCTTTGGGCCTTTGCTGCCTTGAGAGCAGCCAGTCTCTCGTCTATGAGTGACAACTCGACATCCAGCTTGAGTATCTTCTCCCCAATAAACTCGGCGTACTCGTCGTCGCTGAGCGACTTGACGGGGCTCCACTTGGAGTCCAGCCAACTCTTCTTTGCTTGGCCAGCCGGCTCGCCTGCAGGCATGGCGTTGACCACAGCCTGACCTGCGCCGCCAAACACGGAGAAGACAGCGAGCGCTGGAAGAATGTTTCGAGGGCCACCTGGCTCTTGTTAGCGTATGGCTGACCTTACAATAAGAGCAAAGGGAGTGTGAGAGAAACATACGAAGCATGCCGCCAACGACACCTGCAGATGCACCGGCAAAGGTGCTTGCCTTGATCTTGTCAGACGGACTGACCTTGCTGTCGCCGCCGAAAGCCGAGATGGCCCATTGCCTTGCCCCTAGAAACTGTAAGCCGAGCGCTCCGGCAGTCACCAGCACCACATAACCCGTACCGTAGTAGCTGCTGCCGAGAGCAAACCATTGTGCGCCCGTGACTAGGGAGAAGAGTACCGGTGCCGTCGACCGCGCAATACCAGCCGCGGCTCCCACAAAGAGGCCGACAGCGCCTTGATCACATTTAGCAGGAGACAATACGAGCAGGGCAGCTTGTCCCCAAGCACATTCTGTGCGACTCACCTGCTCCCAGCCCAACTTGCAAGCTGGGGCCGAGAATCTGCGCAACTTCAAGCGGCAGCTGGGCCGTCTTGGGCGATGCCGTGCGCCGGGGCGCCGGGGGATCTGATGGAGGTTGTACCTGTGCCATTGCGTCTACCAGGCTGTTTGTCGAGGGAGACGCGACAAGTCCTCGACTCCTCACTGCTTCAGCCTCTGAGCCTTCACGTCACCAAACGTCGAGACCGTCTGATCACGGAAAACAATGCCCCGGGCCTGGCAGTTAGATAGAGAACAACGTTGAAGGAACGAGGAGGAACGAGGAGGGCTCACTCACTACAAAAACTCTTCTCGCTGCTCTCGTTGCAGGTACTTGTATATCGCCTCATGTCCGTTTCGACGACGTCGACGCAAAACCCGTCGCCTTCCGCGCACAGTGTGCATTGACAGGCGTGCGCCAAGCAAAATCTAAGGTAGTTGCGCCTGTCGTCCACTGTGCGCCCAATAAGAACTAGCCCCGCACATTGAAGCCAGGCAACGTCAAGAAAAAAAAGGGAAAAAAGAAAAAAAGAGGCGACCCACCAACCAATCCCTACAACCCGAAATTTTCTCCTTCCTCACGGCCGTCTCGCACATCTCAAACGACATCACACACCACCACCGCCCCGTCCACGCGCGCATTACTAGTTTTGCCCGTCCCCAATCCCATCAACCTGTGCCAATCGTCGCCTTCGGTTGTGCGCAGAGTTGTCCATCGCCTTCCCGATCGCGTCAACACCGTCTATACGCCGGTCTCTCGCCCTTTTCTTTCGGACCTTCGACGGCCACAATCGTCTTCTCGAAACCGTCCACCCCCCTTCCGCAACGACGCCGTATTCGCGTCACTCCCTCGTTGTCTACGTGCTCGCTTGCTGCGCGTAGCCAACACTTTATCACCTTTTTCAATCATGGGTTCGTCTGCCTCCCCTGGACATCATCGGTTGGCGCCGTCTCCCCTCTGCCCTTATTCAGTCTCGGCCTCGTCTATCTCGTGACGCTCGTCATGCCTCTTTCATTATCGACGCTTTTCGACATGTCCTTCTCCCTCCATTTACGCTCTCTCTGCCAAGCGCAGGAAGTAAAGACAACCACACGCCACAGGTTATGCTAACCGTCTCCCTAGCTCCGAAGAAGAAGGAAGTCCAAAAGCTTTCCTATGGAGAGTTTATGTCCAACCAATGTATGTCAAAGCACCCCCACCCTGCTCTTATCACGGGTGTTCTTCCAGCTTTGCAATCGGTGGTTGCTAACGTTTTGCTTCAGCCTTTGGTGGCTCGTGGGCAGACGAGGTCGAAGAGACCGTTGGTACCCAAGCTCTGCCACCCGCAGAGCGGCGCACCGGCGGCAGCGGCTTTTACAGCTCGTCGAACAATGACCGAGGAGGTGAGTTTCCGTGAAGACACCGCCAGTGCCAACCCGTTGACTGGTCTGATTTACTCACCACTCGGTTGCTCTAGGCTACTCGTACCGCGACTCCGCGCCACTGACCATCCCGGAAAAGCCGCCTTACCTCGCCCATCTCGGCAACCTCGACTTTGAGATCCAGGAATCGGACATTCGCACCTTGCTCGAGGGCTGCGATGTCACAAGCATCCGCCTCATCGAGGACCGCGAGACCAGGCGCCCCAAGGGTTTTGGTTATGCCGAATTTTCTGACGTTGACAGCCTGAAGAAAGCCCTCACACTCGACGGCGTTTCATTCCATGGCCGTGGCATCAGGGTCAAGATCGCCGAGCCACGTACGTAGACTCGTCTCACCCCCATCTGAATCTGAGAGCGCTTTTATCTGCGTCAGCTACTAACCCTTTTCTAGCCAAGGACCGGGACCAACGTGGTGGTGAGTCGTCTCGTGACTTGAGCGAGTGGACTCGGAAAGGCCCGCTGCCAGACCTCCCATCGCGGGGCTCGGATCGCCGGCCGGCGCCGGACTTCGCTGAACGCCGCGCACCGCGGGAGCCCCAATCCGACGAAAAAATGCGCGACCTGACTTGGGAGCGCAAGGGCCCTTTGTCCCCGCTTCCCCAGCAGGAACGCCCTGCTGAATCCGCCCGGGATAGCAGCCGGTCGCGGACGCTCGAGGGCCGTTCCGAGTCCTATCGTGGTACTCGCCGGGAATCGCCGGCTGCATGGGGTGAAGGCCGCCCCGAGGGCGATCCCCAGGCTGCCGCTGCTGGCAGCAGCAACGGTCCCCGACAGCCGCGCCGTGATTTCTCAGACCGCCCCGAGCGCACTCCTACGGCCGCCGACCGCGACATGCAATGGCGCAGCAACATGCGCCCGGATGCTCCCGTCAAGTCACCTGCACCGTCTCGTAGCGGCAGCGAGGCGCCTTCCTCACCTGCACCATCGTCTGCCGTCCCTGCTTCTCGCCCTAAGCTGAATCTTGCCAAGAGGACGGTCTCGGAGACTCCCGATGCCAATGCTGTTGCTGCTGCCACTGCTACGGCAGCGTCGCCAGCCATTGTCAGTGACTCAAAGGCAAGCCCGTTCGGTGGCGCTCGTCCCATTGACACAGCTACCCGCGAGCGGGAAATTGAGGAGAAGCGGCAGCTTGCCATCCGGGAGAAGAAAGAGGCCGACGAGAAGGCCAAGGAAGAGACGCGGAAAGCCAAAGAGGCTGCTGCACAGGAAGCCGCTGCTGCCAAGGCTGCTGCGGAAACAGCGGCCAAAGCGGCACCCAAGGAGGAAGATGCTGCTCAAACTGTTGCCGCCGAGGCCCCTGCTGCGACCGAAGCTGCCAAATCGGAAGCGCCTGAAGAGAAGAAGCCAGCTGATGAGAAGGTTGCCGAGGTTGCCAAGACCGAGTCGCCAAAGCCGACTGGTGCACAGAATGGTAGCGCTGCACCGGGCGGTGGCGCTGTCCAGAAAGGCCCCCGGCCCCCAAGAGAGCCCCGAGAACCGAAGGACCAGGTGCAAAATGCCAAGACTCGGGCAACGGACAGCGGCAACTGGAGACAGCCATCCGGCGACCAGCGTGGCCCGCGCGGTCAACCCGGTGCTAACGGCCCACGCCGCGGGAGTGGTGCCCCAAGAGCCCCTCGTCACGATGGCCCGCGTCCTCCGCGCACCAACAACGGTAGCCAAAGTGCTCAGGGTGGCCAGCAGTCTCAGCCGTCCACGCCAAAAATTCCCCAGGAGGAAGGCGCCACCCCTGCCACCGCTCGCGCCACCCCGGGCCCGGATGACGAGGGCTGGGAGACTGTCCCGAACAAGGGCCGCCGGAGCCAGAAGCCACGCGCCCAGTAAGCGTGATGACCGACCAAAGGCATTGGCGGTAGTCTCCTGTCTGGGCCCCGTTTGCACCACGGTCTCCCACTCTTGGCGACGGCAGCACCACGGCATTTATGCCATATTTCAGCTTCAGCGAACTTCGAACGTGTGGGCGTGAAATCCGTCTCGCCGGACCCACACCTTTCTTCCGACCACCAACGCGGGACCAGTGCCGCTTTGGATAGTCTTGAACGCCGGAATAGCACAAACAACAAGACTGCAAGGGAACGACGATGGATTTTGTTGGGACGTTGTCGCTAAGTGAGATTTGGGCAAGGCTCTGTGGTATGTGAGTCCCACTCGGAGAGACTAGGCGGGGAGGAAGAACCCGACGTGGCAACGGAGACGGAGAGGAGCCGCCATCTTGACGTGTGTGTGGATGATGGGCGACGGAGTGACTGTTGGTCGCCATCACTGTTTTTGTTGAACGGTCTGCGTTGAGAGCAGCAGCAACAGAGCTTACCAAAAGAAGCGGGTGCTTTTTTCTTTTCTTTTTTCTTCTCTTGCTCCTTGTTTATTTTTATTTTTACTTTTCTTTCTTCTCCTCTAAATGTGTTACGGGGTGGTAAAAAAACCAAATGGGATCTTTCCGCCTGTTCTCGCCTTCCTCTTCTACGGAGTACTAACCCTTCACTTCAACTGACACCTACAATCTACAGCAACCCACTGCCCAGACGGCAGCTTTGTCTTTGTGCTCTCCGGGAATGCGGCGAGGTGGTGCTCGGCGAAGTGGCTGTTTTGCTTTTCATGGTCATATTTCTATGTATGGTTTGCCCATTTTCTGTGTCTCGCTGACTAGATATGTCTCAAAAATCCTTCTCCTCACGTCTTTTTCGACTTCCTCTCCATATAGTTGGGTGTTAGTTATGCTTGTACTCGCAAGACTCCTTGTTTTCTTATTCTTTTTCTTCCACACCAAGAGGGAACAAACCGCTTCATTTCAAGGGCCTTTTGTTCTATGTACGCCATAGTCTACTTCGTCATCGTGCCCCTTTCTATGCAAAACGCCGTCTTTTATGCAGGGAACCTTCGCCGTCTCCTTCGTAACCTCCAGTCTACCGTTTCAACGTCTTCTGCTTCTCAGCATCCCGCGCCACGTTCCGGCCTTCGACCAGCAAACCCTTGCGCCGCCGCACGCTGTCCATGTAGCGCTTGGCCACGTTTTCGCGATCACCAAACTCGCCCAAGTCCTCGAGGTCATCCTCCGTAAATGGCACCCAAAGCGGATCTTCGTCAAGAACTTCGAAACCGGTAAAGATGAGCTGCGGCTGCGCTGCGCCACTGGTGCGCTTGCGCATGTCGTCGGCGAAGCCAAACGACTCGGCCACGGGCAACAGAGACATAATCGTAAAGAAAGGGGTGCCCTCCTTCATTGTCTCGGACAACACACGGCCACGACGCCGGGTTAGGACGTCGTAGACGCGTCCTAGAACCTCGGCTGGTTGAGTCAGTAGAAGATCATAATGTGAAACAGCCGAAAAAAAGGCCAAATACTTACTGCTTGCTTGAATTTCACACGAGTACATGGCCAGCATTAGTCGCGGCGACCAGTCCAGGAATCCCTTGTGAATAGTCTGTTGCACGGTCTTGATAACCTCGCCCGTCAGCCGACCCAAGCTGTCGCGCACGAGCAGGGTGGTGTTGTTGTCGGTGTTGCCATCGTTACCGCTGCCGCTCGCCTCTGCAGCCGCGACCACCTTGACGTCCTCAATCACGACTGCGACGCCCTGCACTGGCTCGTGGCAGAGCGGCCCCTGAGCCATGGCCAGCTGGAACGCGTATACAATCTTGTCAGCAAAATGGCCCGGGTCGATGCGCTCGTCTGCGCTGAGCAGGCCACGCGCTGCGGCCGCTGCGGCCGCCTCGGCCTCCACATCCCTGGTACCGCGGAATAGCTTATGCAGGAACTGTGACGCCGTACCGTCAACTAGGACGTTAGGGCCTACCCGCCGCGGCGCAAAGGCCACAATCCTGTCCGTCACGCTCTTCCATGCGTCGCGCGAGCCACCTTTGCCGCTGTCAAACTGCGCTTGAAGCTGCTCCTTGAGCTCGTCGGGCGACAGCACGTGTGACGAGCCGGACAGTTCGTCGGTGTCCTCCTCTCCAGCAGACACATCGTTGCCGAGCCCGGCAACGCCTAGCCCACCATTAGCACCGGGCCTGGTACCACTTTGTGTTCCATCCCCATCCGCACCGTCGCTCTGGGCCTTCGCCTCCGACGACAGCTTGCGGATGCTGCCCTGACTCTTGATCAAAAAGTCTGTGACATCAGCTGGCAGAGGACGGACACGTAGCGTGATCGCTACCTGCTTGGAGCTCGTGAGGCTTTGTACAACGCCGCGGCCCAGCTCCTTGTTTGCCGGGGGGCGCATCTCCTCGGCGCGCACAATGGTCTCGCGGTATGGCACAATTGGTGGTCCCACCTGGATTTCACAGTTCGCGAACCGCTCGCGAAGGTCTGTCAGGCACCGCTCCAGGTGTAGCTCACCGGCGGTGAGCAAGACGTGCTCGCCGTTGGAGAATTGCTCATATTCGGCGCATGGGTCGCTCTGCACCAGCAGTTTGAGTCCGGCGATCATTTTGTCGAGGTCGGCGGGATTCTCAGGCTCCAGCGCTACGCGAACAATGGGTCGTCCGCTCGTGCTGGCAATGCCAGCCAAGTTGCAAGCACCCTCGACTTGGCTGCAGAGTGTGGCCGCTTTGAGGACGCCTGCGCCCTCGAGACCACGGATGCCGAAGACGACACCGGCCGGCACCTGGTCAAGACTCTCAAGGTTACGGCCCATGATCATGTACAGCGCTGTCACCGTGGTTTTCTTGGGCTCTGGCGCATGATGCGGCCGCGCCGGTGAGAATTTCGGCGGCAGCACGTATATTTCGTCGCCAACGGACAGCGTGCCCGAGTAGATGCGTGCAAAGCCGACAAGATGCTCGAGGTCTTTCTTTGCAAGGTCAGCGCCGCTATCCTCACGGTCGTCCAAGGTGGTCACACTGAGGGTCGTAGTCAGATCAGCCGTGGGGTCTGCACCGAAGCCTGCCGCCGTGGCTGCCTGCTGGGCGCGGGCAATCTCGGCACGCTTCTGTCGAGCCAGCTCGCGCGCTTCATCGGGACTCATGGCGCCGGCTTTGCGCTTATTTTCCGGCAGCTCGCTCTCTGGAATCGAGACCATTTTGCTGACGTAGACAACAACGGGTTGCGACTTCGACTGACTGAAGGTGATCATGGCCGACCGGATCTTGGGATCGATGTGCTCAGGGTCAGGCGATCGGTCCAGGAGCTCGGCCATGCGCTCTTCCTGGGCGGTGCGAGGCGACGGTAGCGACTCGATGACGGACACCAGAAGTGCAGTAGATAGCGGCAGCCACGAAGCGAAGACGGTGGTCATCAGAAGGCGCGGGTCGCGTGACCGCTTGATATGCAGGGCGATGCTGATGTTGAGGGACCTGGTGATCTTATCGAGTGCTTCAGGGTCACCCCTGCCGCCGTCGCCGCCCATGGTGGCGTTGTACACGGCCCATATAGGCTCGAGAACGAGCTGCACGAACATGGGTTTGAGAACGCGGCCCTTGAGATGCTTCTGGCCAAGCACTTTTTTTGTTTTGGGGTCCAGGTAGTAGTTGCCCCAAAGCACCTTCTCAAGCAGTGCAGGTTTGATGCCCAGCTTGCGCTCGTACAGCACGGCAAACTGGCGCACCGTGAAGGCCCAGCCGTCAACGGCACTGCTGAAGATGACGTTGTTCTTCTCTGGCGCAAAGTAAATGTCCTCGTCGTCCCGTTCCTGGAATTCGTCTGCCGTGTGGGTTGACGCCGAGGAGGATGACGGAACAGCGTCGTCGCCAGCGCTGTTATAGGCCTCCTTGGCCGCCGCCACGCGCTCGTCCACGCGCTCGCGCCAGTTCAGGTCCTCCTCCATCCGCTCGCCCTGGAAAAAACTGCCGAGCACGGCGTTGACTTGCTCTAGCAGCCTGCTGACGTGCACGAATGCGTCTGCAGGAGTCATCTGGAGCTCTGTCACCAAACGGTCCATCTTGTTGATCACGAGAAGTGGCTTGAGCTTCTCGGTCCACGTCTGGCGCAGCACCGTGACCGTCTGGCTGCACACACCCTCCACAGCGTCTACCAGCACGATGGCACCGTCACAAAGGCGCGATGCCGTGGACACCTCGCTGCTGAAATCGATATGGCCGGGCGAATCAATCAGGTTGACGAGATACTCCTTGGCCTCGGGGGCCGCGTCAGGTCCGGATCGCCGCATCATGGAAAAGAGTAGCGAGATAGCTGAAGACTCCATTGTGATACCGCGCATCTGCTCGTCGGGCCGTGAGTCCAGATACCGGATTTTGCCGGCCATCTTGGGCGAGATGATGCCATTGGTGGCGATGAGCGCGTCGGTCAACGAGGTCTTGCCGTGGTCCTAGAAGGCCGGGGGTCAGGGTTCGTTCTTTGGTGCAATAGCCTTACTCGGTGCACCTACAACGTGTGCCAACACGCATATCTAGGCACGGTTAGCTTGCTGACCGCTCCTGGAGAAGTGCTGTCACTCTTGTGCTTACATTGCGGATGTTGTCGCCGTGCTGCTGGAGCGCAGCTAGCTTTTCTGGGCTGACAACGGGCATCGAGTGTCCGGTGGAAGAAAATGAGTATATGGAAAGATGGAGAACTCAGACGGCGACAATAGGCGTCTTTCGGAATGTCGGTGATGCTCTGTGAAGTCCAGAGATATTGTGAGATGCTCGAGAAACACCTTGCCGAGGAATACTCGTAAAATAACAAAAAAGGTCGCTCAGAAAAGGAACAGTTCCATCAGGAACAACAAATATGAAAAATGACTGTCCTGAAAAATTGGCAAACAAGCGGCTCATCAACTCACTCCTAAGACTCAGAATATATCATAGCGGCGTCATTCATTCAGTAGTGCCATAGGCCTGGAGACGTTTTCTCTTAGCCTTTGCACCCTGTATGGACTACTCCGTACGGAGTACCTAGGTGGCGGAAGCTATCCCCGCCGGAAGTTTTCTTTTTCCGGTGTCCGTACTTTGAACTCGACTGTCTACGACTCCTCACCACCAATTCATAACTGCTTTGATGTTTTGGCAATACTGAACAGCATTCGAATAGCACACGTTACCTTTCATGAGTGGCAATATCTTGTTTCCTAACACACCATAACCAGTATTGATACGTCGCGTTTAAGCAGCCTGGGTTAGCCCGCCAGCCATGTGCAGCCAACTCCTGCGGCCCGAGTTGCTTTCTGACCGCTGACCTCCCGTCCTGTGCGTGATGGCATCCACGCCGTCCATAAACGTACCCTTGATGCCGCATGTCAAAGTCGGATGACCTTGAAAACGTTGCCTAGAGAACCGCTCGCAATCCAGCAGCTGTAGGTGACCTGCAGTTGGCTCTAAGCAATTAAAGGGCTGTCCTCGCCCCAGCTGCATTTCGGAGCACTCTAGGCTTTTGAGCCTTCCCTTGAACTGCTGCGCTCGTCGTCCTCCTCGTCGCTCTCCACGACATGCTTCAGTGCCGCGGCCTCGCCGACTTCCATCTCGTGCAGCCTTTTCTTTTGCTCCTTCTCCGTCTCTTTCTCCGCTGCAGCGTCGAGCGCTTGGCGTCCCGACGACACCTCGAACTCGGCCTCCTCCTCGTCGGCGCTATCTTCATCCTCGCTGTCGGCTGATGCGACTGTTGGGGGTGCTTCTGACAACGAGATCGTTGGCGACATTGCAGACGTCTCTTCGAGAATGATAGGCCTAGCAGGCGAGTTTGTCCGGGAGCGGCGACCCAGGTACTGATCGATATCGATTGGTTTCAGGGTTGGGTCAAATGCTGCTGGGAGTCCGATCGCAGCGGCGACTCTGTGTGCCTCCTCGTCCGGCGAGATGCGCGCCTCCATGTCGTATAGGCTACTTGTCTCACTATTGGCCTCGTGCACGCCGCTACTTGAGGCAAGCATCATGGCGTAGCTGTGCCGGCTCGGGTCATGAGAGCGTTTCTCCTTCTTTTTCTTACGCTTCTCGTAGTCGCGGACGACTACCGTAGGAATCGGCGAGTATTGTAGGCAGTATTTGGAAAACGAGTTTTTGTTGACCAAGCCCTGGAAGCCTCCTAGCGAGCGACCGCGTGTTCCCACAACTAGCATTGATGGCTCGTAGACTTGGATCTGAAATGGAGAAGATAGCAGGAATTAGCATGAAACCCAGAGACAGTGACTACCAGCGAACATGGCACATACGAGTTTTTGGAATGTCGCATGCAGCTTTCCTACTGCGTACTCCAGCTTGATGCTGATGGCGCGATTCTCCGGGATCTTGTCCTTGATCCTTTCCACCATCTGCTCGGCCCGGGCCTTGTAGGATCTGTCCTCGAGCGAGCGTGGATCCTTGTCCAGAACGTGCACACAGATGACCTCATCACCGTCGTCGGCATACTCATCTAGCAGCCACTGCAGGGCGAAATCGGAGTAGACGTGCTGATCAATGCCAACCATCATCGTTCGTGACCGCCGTCGAGCCTGGTAACCATAGTGGCTGATGCTCAGGGTGTATCCCAAGGTGTTGGATTTTGTGGCCTCTCCTATCGGGATGTTGTCAAAGCCAACATGGTTTCGGAACCTGGGGGATCGTTCTGTCAGCGCCGCCATGATGAGAGTATGTCTATGGCTCTCTAGAGAGGGAGAAAGGACGCGGTCATAGGTATGGGGCCAGAAAAAAAGCCTCAATAGCTGGCCGTAATTGGCCAGATCGAAAGAGGGTCGTGATGTGATGTGAAAGGGAACAATTGGGCGAGCCTTATCCCGCAACAAAGGAAGTGTGGTCCAAGCCTTTCGGGTTGGTCGGCTCTGCTTAGAGAGGGGAAGGTCGCCCCATGGCCAAATGCTAGCGATTCTGACCTGTGTGGCGTAGCTACGCCACCTTTGGTGCCGCATTTCACTAGGATGTGATGGGCCTGGCAAGACCTGGCCAGGCCTTGTCGCTAGTGTCCTGGTGGCAGACCTAAAGGAGGTGGAGTGCAGATTGGGTGTAGGAGGAGGAAAGCAAAAATGACACTTCTGCTAGCTAAAGCGCAAGCGCAAGACCGGCCGGCAGTGACAGTGAGAGAGTCCACGCGCAGCAAGCTACCGCTGTTGGACACGAGCCGGCGTGTCTCCCTGTTGTCCACCCACAGCCGTGGCGTAGTCTCCTTTACCGGGTGTAGCACCCCGCAAAGTAACTTGAAGACGTTGTCTCATGCTCTGGAGAGGATTTGGGGATAAAGCTGGAGGGATGGTGCAAGGAGAGACGTTTGGAGCTGGTGCTGTGCTCGGAGGGGATGGGCAGATGGTGGCGGAGCCAAGGATGCAAGATATGAAGAGCAAACGTACCGTACTGGGGCCGGCGATAGGATGCGACCTTTGGGCTTGCCCTGAGGCAGGTTGGGGTTTCTCGAAGGGCGAAATGTCACGGAGATGCTGGACGCTTTGCGGGATGTCCGCCCGTTGTTTTCCCCCGAGAGATCCAAAACCGAGGTGAGTCGCATATCCTCGGCGCCTGTTGCGTTCGGTATTGAGGGACTGTGCCCGGCAGCAGAGGCATTGCTAGCGGACGTTGTCTCTTCTGATGCGTCAGTTGCTGCGTCGCTACGACGCCCTTCGCCGCTAGAGCTAGCGATAGATGTGCCCGGCGTATTCGTAGCTGCTCTCCCGGAAGACGTTGGGAAGTATTCGCTGGTCGGCTTCGAGACACTTTGCGGTTCGGGTTGCGTAACGACGGCATCACTGCCGCCCGCCTGGCCTGGAACTTGCGTCGTGGGCGACACATCGGAGCCAGGGCTGGGGTTGGCCCCAACAGCGGTGGCTAGGCGAGCAGCGTTATCCGTTGAAGTCGCGTTGGGTTGGGACATGGCGGTGTGGCACCGTCGAATCTTGTTCCTCTTCTTCCTCTTCTCTTCCTCTTTTTGAGTGTTTTCGTGTGTTGCGGTAAGCTGATTCTCGGGTATCTGTCTGGTTTTTCGGGTTGTCCAGCCGATGATTATTTAATGTTTCTCGTAAAGGTAAGTATATGCCTGTTGTATTTGCTTGCGCTCGCTGCTTGACGCCTCACGAGAGGCCAGCGCAGGCTATCTATCCGGCGGCCTTTAGCATCGAGAAGATTAGACGAGCCACCGTGCTCATGTAGCTGGGCAGGCCAACCAGACGGCGGCCAACTTGCTGCGACGACGGAGACAGTTGAATGGAGCAGCGTTCGTTCTGTTGCCACGCGTATCCAGGGTTGCGCTTTCTGTTTATCGCGTCTTGTTGTGAGAAGCTGGGGGGTCAACTTTAATAAAAGCAGAAAGGGCGAGCCAGGTGAGTTGCCAAAGGGGAAAAGAAAAGCCAGAGGCTACCTGAAAATAAACTGGAAGAGGCGAACTCTCCTTGCGGTGAGTGGAGAAGGCAGGCGGCAGAAAAGGGGAGGGACAGAAAAAAGAAGGGCCAGGCCAGAAAGAGAAGGGACAGACAAGAAGGGACAGAGGAAGAAGGTACAGAGAAGGGAAGGGACAATAGGGAAGGACAGATGGTAGATACTATAATCTCTGCGCCAGGAAAAGCCGCGTCAACAATGGCTGTCGACGGCGGTCGAAATGCTGTTGCACAGATACCGTGTCTGACGTCCTACTGTGCTCATTTCTGGTTCTCTTCACCTCAGCCTACGGAGTACATGAACGGACTGCTTACAGCAAACACATCACATTGGTCAGTGTCTTGGCCGCGGTCAAATGGTTGGGCTTGGCGGACGGAAGCTACCTGGCGGAACATTATGAACGATAACGGAACGCACAACAACAAGACGAACACGACCTCGCACAGCGCCGATGGCGCAAAGAAAATGACATATACGGAGTAAACACAGGCACATGGGCAAGCGTCGGTGGTATCTGGGAGCTTCGTTGGACAGCGCTGCGTGATGAATGTCAGGCGGCGATGCAAAACGGGAGCTCTCGAGAAGCGACTTGCTGCTATTAGACTGGGCCCCTATTAGACTAACCCCCACACTTCGCTCCTGAGGCCCTGATTCACGACTCAGGATTAAGGATTACGATTAAGGATTAAGGATTAAGGGCGCCAAGACAAAACGACGCTAAATTTATGCAGAACTCCAACGTAGCCAGAAGTA